>CAIGRQ010037430.1:0-22745 GCA_903798375.1 Fraxinus sp. D2006-0159
CGTTGTAAATTACCCACTTGATTTGTTCAACTTCCCAACTCACACTCCCTAGTAGCTAACATATGCTCAATTTCATTTATTTGAGCAGATTGTAACTCTGTAATGTGCTTAGGGGAAGAAGTGATAATGTTAACAATATTATCCAAATGAGAAAAGAACTCCCAAATAACATCAACTTCTTTCACTGCATAAACAAATACCAATTCAATCGATGAGCAAAACAATGAATGAATGAAAATAATACGCATACGAACAGTCTCTAAGAAATAATGCATCAAATTCATTCCAAGTGCCCCCATATTACTAGCACCATCATATCCCTGACCTCTCATTTTTCCCACCTCAAGTTCATGTTGAGCAAGAATATTTTAAATCTCATTTTTAAGATTTGATGATGTAGTATCATTGACGCTTTTGATATCAATGTAGCATTCCATCAAAATACCATGATGATTCACAAACCTCAAAATAATGGTCATTTATTCTCTCTTAGATGCATCTTGTGCTTCATCAATAAAAATACAAAAGTATTCATCCCCAATTTCTTCGTGAATCACCTGTCTTACTCTATTTGTCATTATGTGTAAGATTTCTTTTTGAATACTCAGAGCAATGTATTCGACATTTTTTGGAGCATTCTTTAAAACAACTTGATCAATCTTTGTATTCGATTCTGCCAAAACTTTTATCATTTCAAGAAAATTTCTGCAATTTAATGAAGATGTAGATTCATCATGACCTGTGAAGGAACAACTTTGAAATGCTAGCCATCGAGCACTTCGAATTGAAGTCTTTAAACATAACCGACGTTTCTCAACTTCTGAATTTGATACGATATGCATCACTTTATCAATATGTTGAGATGACTTCAATAAATCTTTAACTTTTCTTTCACACATATTATGATCCGATGATTGCAAATGCGTAAGAAACACACATTTCAATCCATTATTGACCCTTTGTTCCATTGGTCATATCCAAAAGTTACCAGTGCCGAACAATTGACCCATCATTCCGAAAAAGATAACAATAAAAAATATGCCATATATAGTATAGGTGAATACTCTAGCCATAGGAACTAGTTGAACCATTTTACCTGAAAGCGATGAGATTGAGATTTTCCTTGTATCTTTTGATACTCAACAAGTTTTGGTTTATAAGGCTTATCCTTTAGATATGCCACTCTAATCTCATCTCGAAAATTAAAAGAAAATTCAAGTATTTGCTTTCTTTTTCCTAGTTCCCGTTCAATGCTACTATTTGAAGATGAATGCTGTTCGATTTCCGATGGATATGAAGGCTGATCTTAAGTTAATCCATCAAAAGTTGTACTTTCTGTAGGTCGATCTTTCCTTTGAAAGAAGGAAAACAAGTTTTTGTGCTTCTTGAGAGGTGGTTGACCTTCCATTTTCAGTTTTTTAAAATTGAAAAAAAAAAGACCAATCATAAATGATATTATTCTAATGACAATCAAAATATTACTTAGTATGCCGGCAAAGCAATAACAACAATCATTATGCTAACATTTCAACAAAACAACTTAGACAAGTAGGCAAAAACATTCAATTCAATATTTTGCCGGCAAAGCAAAAAGTAGGGAGATGAGCAACTTGACTTACTAGGGTGTATTCAAGCTTTTGATTTTCCTACGTGTCTGTGGAATTAATCATGTTGATCTTGACAAATCCCATGTTGATAGTGAAGAAGAGATCAGCATTAAATTTTAGAAGAACTTTTTCTACATCAACAACCACAATCGATGAAGCTACACATTTACTATTGAACCTCAATTGTTTACAACTAAACCACAAACAAAAAAGTGCAAGTCGGTGTAATAGTTTTACAGCCTGTTTAAGGTAATTATATTCAGAACTTAACATCATAGCAATTAAACCAAGAACAGATATATAAAGACGGTAAGAACAGAGTAATGTAATGTTCATTAATTGAAGTTGAACATTGGAACAATGGAATTTATAAACACGAGTAATGTAATTTTCATAAATTGAACAATGGAATTAAATAAATTTCAGTCATGAATATACAAAATATAATTCAAAATAGCAATCTAAGAGCTATCCAATTCATAATTTCCCAAGTAAATCGAAAACCCTAAAAAGCCCCAATTTCGAACACTAAATGGCTTGTCCGCAGGGAGTTTCCAGTGCACTTCCCATTCCTAATTGTTCAAACAATTTAAACTTTTAGACTAGATGATTTAAAATAGTGTGTTAGAACTAGTTTACCTCAGATAAACTAGCTTTTACTACCATATTTTTTTTACAAGCACCAGTCAAGATATTACAAAAATGAAAAAAAACACCCAAAACTAACATTGAGCTTAAAACTAAAAATAGTATACCATGACTTCGAAAGAAAAACAGGCGATGACAGAGTTTTCGACAGAGAAAGCAACCAGTTCGAGGGTGCCAATATAACTGGCGAAGATTTAAGTAATGGCGTTGAGGGAGTATTGGCAAATGGAAGTGAAAATGGTTGGACCGACATTTTGAATAGAAATTACAAATTATGTTTAGGTTTGAATTCAATCTTACATTTCAAGATTGATTCTGTTACATTTTGTTTGGGTAAAAAATCAGAATGGCCTCTTCAATATTTTTTTATGGACACGGGCTGGCCATATTAGTTAGTGGGTTAAACAAGAAAAAAGGGAGAGTACTGGATTTGGGCTTGTGCAAGCACGAGATGTACTCCAGGCCAACTCGTGCCTAGATCCGCCCCTGGCTTCTAGACTTTAGTTTATTAAGACAAGATTTGAGATCTTTTATACAAGAGTCCTAGGGCTGGGGGTGGCAAAGGGCTGAGCTGACTCAGCCCTTACTCCTACGAACCTAGCAGCAGCTTGGCTCGTTTGCCAAGGGTAAGCTCTGCTCGGCTCGGCCCAAGAGCGGGCTCATCCCACGAGCTCGCAGCTCGTGGGTTGAGCCGAGCTTTAACTCGTTGGCTCGTGTTTTTTTTACCTTTTACTATACATTTTCTAAACTTTAAAAAAAACACACACACACACACACACATACATTTGGTCATTTTCTAAATATTTTTTTAGATATACATTTTTTAAAACATTTTTCTTTTTTAAAATAATAAAAAAGAGATAAACTCTCATCTTTTATCCGGACTTAGGACTAACTACTTCAATTTCGAGTAGGCTAAGTTAAAAATTGTACACGAACAACTTGTTACGTGTACAATTTTAAAAAAAAATTATAAATGCATTAACATAAAATTTTATAATGAATATGGTTAAATTAAATATCACTTACTTAACTACATGCAATTTCGGCATATTTATCTTACAGTCGAAAATAAGCGTCTTTTTGATCCTTTACGCACATTAATGCTTTCAAAATATCTTCTTTCAGTCGGCTTCTGACATCAAAGAAAACCCTCTTACCTGCACTAAAATCAGACTCCGAAACTACAGTACAAACTAGAGGTGCTAGTAGAACTTTTCCCATTGCAGAAACCACTGGCCATCGGCGTTTATACCTTCGCCAAAATTCAATTACTTCTTCTGATCTTTTTCTAATAGTTTTGTTACTAGACGTAGTATGATTAAAGTAATCAATTAATTTAGCAGACAACGCATTTGGACTACTACTCGATATTTGAGTACATGCAGTGGAAGACAAGTACTAGAGGAATTACATGCAAATGTAGTTGAATCGTATCTATATGACTTCATCCTTTCGAATAAATTAAAGACTTCAGCGTCGTCATCCGTTATATCAGTGGAATGAGTAGTTGTAGAGTCGGAGGGTACCCGATTAATATGAGTACCCAATCGTTGAGCATATAAATCATACATTCCACATAAAGTTTGTTCCAAATTTTTATAAGTGATAGGTACGTTAAAAGTTGAAACTTGTGAAATTGATCAATTACAAATTTAGTACTCGATAAATTATATCGAGGGTCCGCGATGTATGCTAACGGAAATAACATAGACAAGTTTTCTCAATATTTGTTAAACTTTAATTCCATGGAATATATAATTGAACTAAAATCAGCGTCATCTTTAAAACTATGAAAAGTTCTAGCAATTATATAAAGACGTTTGAGTACCATACAACTAGTGGAGATAATAAATACCAAACAAAATATTTGTAGAATCATAAAAACTTATCGTAGATTTTTTAATTTTAAAAACTAAACTCCAATCGGACTCAATTAAAATAGTATCGTTTTCGTCTCTAATATGCATATTGTTATAAAATTAAATTATTAAATGTTCAAAACCTTCACATAATTTTAATAATAAGTAAGTGGAGTTCCATCTATATCCTACGTCACTAATAAATGTTTTTGTATGCGTCACCACAGCTTGGACACAAAACTCCTCAAATGCTTGTTTTCTACTAGGTGCAATCGTGATATATACTAGTGCATTCCTAATTTGTTGAATTTCATCCTTAATATGTTTTAAAACGTATTGTACTCTTAAATTAAAAATATGACATACACATTGAATATGAAATAAATAACAACCAAAATCGGATTGAAGTACTCTATGCAATTTATCGATGAAACCTTATTTATACCAGCGTTGTCGAACATAAAAGAACGAATTTTACTCTCGCAACAATATTCTTTAATAATGTTCATAATATCATAAAATATATTGTTTGTACGAGAACTCAATAATTTTAAAAGCAATAATTTTTTTATGTATAACCCAAAGTGAGTTTATAGTGTGCAGTTGCAGCTATGTAACCTCTTTTATTAATCTTTTTTCACATATCCGAAGTTAAAGATATCACACCCCCATATTTGTTTTAATCGGCAATCAATAGTTTCTTTGAATTAACGAAATATTCTATTGTATCATAACGAAGAGTATTTCGACTTACCCCAACGTACCTAGGTTGAAGATATTGTTTTAAGTAGGAAACGAAATGTTGGTTGTCAGCTATTGCTAGTGGCAACCCAGTTGCGGCAACGAACTTCACCATTCACATTCAAGCTTTCTCCTCCAAATACATCCACATAGAAAGTGACGTATTAGTAGCACCGGTGCCTGGACTACCAAATTGTAGTTATGTTTGATCAGCAGGAAGAAGCCCATGTTTTGCCGCACATGTTTTGTAGTGACGACTAAGGTAGGTGATTCCAATACCTTTTTGTCATGCCAATTCTTGTTGACAGTATTTACATACTACTTTGATTTCTAGAACTCCATTGACCACATGACCAGTTTGAACCAATTTAAAATGGTACCAACATTTTGCTTGTTTTTCCCATTTCTATTCCCTCTTGCATCTAGAATATCTAATATAGGTTTATCATCATGTTCCAAATCAATCGGATGACTATCATCAACATCAACGTCATCCAAATCAATTGGATGACTACTTTCATGAGCATCGAAATCCTAAATATTTTATGGGATGAGTAATTTATTTAGATCGGCGAATTCATTTGACTGTGAGGCATGACAGGTGATTCACCTCCGACACCGAAGAAGTTTTCAACAAATGAGCGTGAATCCATTTGTGAATTGGGAATTTTGTAATAGGATAATTGATTTGAATAATTGAAATTGAATGTTGAAGTAGAATTGAGAAGTAAATGTAAATTATGTAATAGTGTAGAAAATCAATTAAAAATAAAATGTAGAAGAGTATATAATGATATTGATAATGAAATGTAGATAGTAGAGTAGAGAATGAGATATTTGTAGTAAGTTTGGTGGAAAATGGACGAATGGATGAGTATTTATAGGGGAAAAATGCAATTGAAAAAAAAAAAAAAACTTAATGATCGAAATGGTTCAGTGACGGTTTCGGAAACTGAATTTATTTCTTTTTTTCTCAAACATACGTTTTCATGATGAAATATTTTTTTTACGTAAATCGAAATTTTTTCCTTATTTTCTAATCACACATCTTTTCAAAATTTACTTTTCTAAATCTCATTCTTTAAAAAAAAGATAAAATAATAAAAAAATCTCGCGAACAGGAGCCTAGTCAAGTCAACCCAAACATTCATTTCCTGCCGTTAGATTTCATGATTATCTTAGACGAAGCAGACGAACGGTTTAAAATCGGAACTGGATCAACAAATGATGAAACACGCGTACATTTCGTAGAAGAGGAAAATTATACGCAGGTGAATTAATGAATGACTAAAGAGTCAATGGCTACCATAGTCAGGGAAAGTACACACGGTAAACAGAAATATTTTAAGGGTTGTTGCCTTGTTGGAGATAGATTTACATAGACAGAAAGATAGAGGGAAGAGGAAAACCTAAAAAAATCTTGGATGAATGGAAGATTCAAGATCTGGGAAAAATATACGGTGTAGCTGGACAGTTTCATCAAATCTGGGATCAAGCCCCAATCTTTCTTGGTAATCTCTCAGTCAACTTTAAAAGACTAGTATTTTTCAAAGTTATGCAGATTTGATCATGATGATGACTGATCTATGAATTTGAACCTTCATCAATTGTTGACTTATATGGTTATTTCTGGTGTATTAAAGGTTGGTTTTTGATGGGCTTCTTTCAGTGTATTTTATCCTGATTGAAAAATAGGGTCTTGGATTACTTGGAGTGGTATTTTGGTTTCGAACCGAATTGGGAATTTTGGTTTATATAGGATTGTACTAAAGTTTGAAGATTATAAGAATTTGCGGTTGGAGTTTTGTTCATTTGTTAGTTTTGTTTTTGGGAGGTGGTGGTGATGAAATGGAGAAAAATGCAGCAGCTTTGCATACAGCTATGAATGCAGTGCAGGCACTGGGAAGGGGCTTTGATGTTAACTATGATACGAGGTTGCTTTATTGTAAAGGAGTGGCAGGGTCAAGAATTGTGGAAATTGATGAAGAGCACAAGAGGGATTTATATCTGACGGATAATTTGGTTGTCCCTAATGTCTCGAGGGACATTAAGAATTACCAGCAGGTCTGTGGCCGAGATGGCTTTGGTGTTTGCAGTTATAATGAGGTATGTTTCCAAGTTTACCTAATATTTTTCTGAGTTTTTGGCAGTCAATTGACAAAATAAGTCTTTTGTTTACTGGTATAAGAATGAGCATGTGAAACTTATTCTGTATTTTGGAAAACACGAATTTAATTACACAATGTGTTTGGAAACTTATTTACTATACTACTTGATATGGCTTTGAATATTGATGTTTTGACTTATAAGTTTAAGGTGAATATTGCGACTGAATTAGTTAATACAACATCAAGTGAACTTCCTGGCTTAGTAATTAGTGATGCTACATTTGAAAGAAAGTTTGTAAAGTAAAGAAAAAGGACTTTAATGCACGATAGAGTAAAAGAAACAAAAGATAGACAGTGTTCTTTCTCAATGTCTAAGAGCTTAGACTGAGAAATAAATTCACTTTCTGATGTTGTATGAGAAGATAAGCAATATGCCAAGAAATATGGAGACACATTTATCCCTGGAGAGTGGTGTCTGACAAATAATGTAAAATTTGTCCTGAAAAGTTAAGTTTGCACAATATTTCACTGGAAGTACCATGGGCTGGATGTTATTCTGCTTGAAAATTATTTTTGAAGTTCGGGAATAAATATATGATCTTGCCTGTGTACATACCCTTTTTTTAATGAAGAAAATCAATGGTGGTTGGGTGATTGCAAGTGAAAAAAATTCTTGGGGATTTCTATTGAGACCAATCTATTTGAAGTAACATTTCTATATGTAAGGCTCCTTTTGATTTGCAATGTTTTAAGCCATACTTCCATAGTTCATGCCTCTCTCTACCTTCAGAAACTAAATCGTCACATGGTTTCTGGAGAACTTATGCTCCTGTCACAAGAGAATATGGCTTCTATGTATTTCCAATTACAAAATGCTTAGTTCTTTATAAAATTTATCAATCTTGTCTTATATCATCCAGTGCATCTGTGCTGTGAAGGAAATAGTAAGCGCAAAGTCAACGTCATCTATCTGTGTCATGTAGTAGTAGATCAGTGTGTGACAATTGTTATTATGGGTGTGTTTGAGCCACATTAACTTGAAAGAATGTATTCTGGAATAGTAGATTGATGGAGAATGTGTGGTTGAAAAAAAATGAAAAGTTAGTGATGTGATGGAAAATATTATTTTATTGAAGAATGTTTGGTTGAAAATTAGTAGAAGAATGAGAATAAAAAAAATAATGTGGATCAAATGGGGGCTATGTCTATATCTCCTTGGTTTCAATCTGTAGGATCTTGTAAAGTAACTACAGTTAATGCATCGAATGTGATAGCAAATAGCAGGCCTAGTAACCCTCTGCCATTTGGTCCAATGAATCTTCAAAGATCAATATTATACTAGATCTGTCTGCATCATGCCAGAGGGGCTGTGCCTACAGTGGGTAAAGAAGTCGAGGGATTCTTTTGTTCCTTTTTTTGTCAATATCCAAATTTATCTCTTACTTTCTTTTTTGGTGTTTTAATTCCTTGTTTCTTGTGGGTTTTTTGGTAGCTCTTTTTGTTTGTTAACATTGAGCATTTTTCACCTTGCTTGCTTTAATTTAACTTTAATATGGTAGTTTATATATATAGTATGAATCCAAGTAACATAATTTTTTCCTGACTACATACATAATAATCTTAGCAGTGAACCTGGTGCAGTATCCTATATAAGTCTGGTGCTGGTAGGTAATGTGCCATCTTACAACCTTTTTCTGCAGTGCGTATAACATTCTTATAGTGGTTCATGAATTAGCACAATATTTAGTCATAACAAAAAGGAAAAAGAAAGTATCACTAATTTAAAATATTAATTTCTCCAAATTTGACAATTTGACAAATTTTTGCTTCATAAACATCATAATTTCGAAAGCATTAAGGTCATATATTTTGCCATGTGGCATGCACCACCAATAATTAGCGAAACCAACAGTTTCTAGCTTGGTTGGCTTGCCCATTAATTCATTGGCCGGTGTCATAATGGCTTGCCGAGCCAGTCGTCATTTAGGCGGGCCCGCATATGGTAGAAATTTATTAAGTAATAATGGAAAGCATTTACAACTTGTGTTCCCTGGACAACAGGATGCCTCCTGGCACTTTAGAGCTAGCAGTGCTAATAACATTGCTCATACTAATTAGATAACCTGAAATATTATGACCTTGCATAAGTTCCGTTTCTTCTCAAATTGGGAACGAGGGCATGTATTATTTGTATTGAGAGAATGAGGGTTGGAATAACCAATCCTGTCTTGGTTGAGTCTTCTAAGAAAAGATACAGATATTGTTTGATACATATTCTTTGGTGACACTGACTGCTCACCTGGAAAAGTTTATTTACTTCTGTCTATAATGAAGAGTAATTTTTTTAAAGCGCGTCTATAAAACTACATGTTAGACTAGTCTTTCACCAAAAAATGCATATTGTTGGGAAACTGAAACAAGAAGAAATGGCTTCTTCTTGGCATACTGACTTCTCGGAACCTGACTGAACTTCAGGGAAAGTGCCTTTTAATTACGCCTTAGACTCTTTAGTCTTAAACATGGGGTAATATGCTTGAAGTTTTGTACCTCGGTTTAATCTGTGTTTCCAAACCGACCAGTGAACCATTTGGTTCTAGACTTCTAGTCCATGGGGAGATTTATTTATGTAATTTAGGTTGCATCTGAATGATGTCGTCATGGTATCTTATTCTACATAATGAAGAATACAATAAATGTGAAGAAATAAAAAATCTAGAAGGACGATAGGTATTAGTTCAATGAATAATGCTTGAAATATCTGAAGGAAAAGCTAGTAACTTTCTTCTTTATAAATCATGGTTTTTTCCAGATGTATGATTCGTTAAGCCTTTATTTAAGGGGCTGTTAATGTGGGGATTATGGTATTGTGTAGAAGAGTGCTAAAGATCAAAGAAAATATGAATGTGAGTTTGTGCATTGAGAAAAAAGTGTAAAAATTTGAGTATGGATTTTTGAATTTCGTCATTGTTAATTGCAAATGCTAGAGTATTCATACGGGTTGGTATATGTAGGTAAAAACTCATTTAGTTTGATTTTGACTGCTAATCCCATCTTCTCACTAATGGAATGGAATGGAGGAGATGAAGGGAAAGACTTGTAGAGATTTAGTTTAGAATAGGTGATATATACCTTCTCCAGGCGCCATTGTTAGGAGTAGAATTTATTTTCCTATCAATTCATGTGGCCCACTATTTCTGTAAGGGAGTTAATTTCCGTATTTTGTTGTCTTTGTGAGTTACATTTATACCTTCATTTTTGGCTAGTACTGTGAGCATTTCTTTTGGAGAGAAGGGGCAGAATAGGTAAAGTGAAATGAAAAGAATAAATTGGACTTCTAGTACACATTGTACATGACATGATTCGGGTGTTCATTCTCATCCACACTAAAAATTGGAATGTCCATCAAAATAACCGACAGAGATGTATCGTCGAAGAGGTCGTCGATCGGAGTACCCTTCCTCTGTTAGACATTCCTTGGGATCAGACATTGGTACCCCATCTCAATCCCAAATCGTCTGGTAGATGAAATGAATAAAGAAGTAGCTTTTTGAAGAGCAACGGTCTACTTTCTTCTACTTAGGACAAAAAAATGGGAAACAAACAAGCGCATAAAATGGCTATAACAGGCACACAGGGTGGGCTGAGTTGCAATGATTTTCCTCTTTTTTCAGTTTTGATTTACATTTAAGTTCTGGCGTTTAAGAAGGGTTTCTGGTTAAGGGACTGATCAGGCTAACATGCAAGTTAGACATGATAGAAGAGTTTACACTTTTTTCCATCTCTCGATAAATTTATAGGTTGACACTTGTGTGAACATTGGTTAGCACATTAAAGAAGCACACTAATTAATGCAAAGTTATTCGATGATCTCATTATCTTGCATAATAAGCTAAGTGTTATTCTTTTGATCACACATGACTGCAGATGGTGGAATACTTCAATAAAAAGGCTAATATCTCTGGACACATTCCTCTTGGTAGTTTCAATGCTGTGTTCAGCTTTACTGGTTCTAAGCATGTAGATGCTGCTGCCACAAAGTCGCTTTGCATGGATGGAATTTTCATTCCACTAGCTAAGATTCAAATTATCAAATCTCCCATGGTTTTGCATGAAAATGTTAGAAGAGCAGTCCCAACATTTTGGGACCCACCAGCCCTGGCCAGGTAGAAATTGTAAGTTGTGTATTTCAACATCTGTCTAATAGGTTTAATGCTCACTGATTCTTTTATATTCTGTACTTCTCTTGACAGTTTCATTGAAAATTTTGGGACGCATGTTATTATGTCTGTAACTATTGGCGGTAAAGATGTAATCTACGTCAAGCAGCACCTATCTTCACCTTTGTCCACCATGGAAATAAAAAACTATGTTCAAGATATTGGGAACCAAAGGTTTTCTACTGCAGAAGGCCTTACAAATTCAGGTTTATTGAAGTCCAAAGATAAGGCTAGTTCCGTCACATTTCTTTCTTCTCACTCCATCAATTATTCCCATAATTCATTTGGCGTAATCTCTTTGTTTTGGATAAAAAAAAAGCCAGAATTGTAATTATCCACAAACTAAATTTTTCTTTAGCTTCCTAACCTTTTTATTTCTCCCGTTTGAATTTTCAGGGCAGTGACCCATCTTTGTTTAACAGCCAAGGGATATACCCACAACCTGCCGATGCACCTTATCTCTCTGGGAATGGCAAGGAAGTATGTAGAACCTTTTTCTTTCTTATTTCCTTCTTCTACCTCCTCCTAATGAAGTGCAATCTGATTTTTCGGATGATAACTTGGTGGAATTCGCATCAGATATGGAGAAAATATCAAAACAAGAAGAAGAATATAGCCAATAAATTTAGGATCCACACATTAATCTTTTTCACATTGTCGTTTCATCAAGTGAAGAAATTATCTCAAAAAAGCCCTGAACAAATTGCATAAGACGCGGCGAAAACCTATGCCTGCTCATATGAATGGATTTGCTCCCGGAATTTTATAAGATTATATCTGATGCAGGATGTTACAATAATTTTCAGAAGAAGGGGAGGGGATGATCTTGAACAGAGCCACACTCAGTGGGTTAGAACAGTCCGATCTTCTCCAGATGTCATTGAGATGTCATTTGTTCCAATAACAGAACTTCTTGAAGGATTTAGAGGGAAGGAGTATCTGGCACGTGCTATAGGTCTATACCTTGAATGTAGGACTTCTCATTCCTTCAAGTTTTCGTTCACTTTTATATAATTTCAGCAATACAATAGTGATAGATGGGGGGGTTTCCTTCTATTAACCACACTGAAATTATTTTAAACTATTGATGTGCAGACAAGCCTCAAATTGAAGAATTGAGATATTTCCTAGAATTTCAGGTTCCTCGGATATGGGCCCCTGTACAGGATAGGTTTCCTGGACAACCACGAAAGGAGCCTGTTTGCCCATCATTGCAGTTCAGCATGATGGGGCAAAAGCTATATGTCAGCCAAGAGCAAGTAGGTGTATTTATTTACGATTGCGGTGATATTTCTCCCTTCACTCGAACTTTATATACTTTGATTGTAAAATATTGATATGTTTCATTTAAATTGCCCATGGAGATGAATTATCGAATTTGAGAGCTGTGACAAAAGGTCAGCAGTGTCTGTGGTTCACACAGTAGAGCATCAAGGAACACCAGTTGTAATTTATAGAACGATGTAATTACAAGTTGTGAAATCGATTTACGTTATTTTTTAAGAAAACCTGAATAAGGTGAGGTTGGGAATTTAGCCCCTGTTTGAGCCCATTCTTTAAAAATTCATTTTTTTTCGAACTCATTTTCAACCACACATTTTTCAATAAAATAAATTTACACGTAACTTTAAAACTTTTTCATACTTTTTAACAACACATTCTCCTAAAGATCACTATCACAAAACTCATTTTCCCAAAAAAATGGGGCGCAAAAAAACCCTAATGTAGTTAATGATGATATTAGTCCATTAGTGTATTATTTTAACTCTGCTTAATTTGGGCGCAGGTATCAGTTGGTCGCAAACCTGTGACTGGTATGCAATTATGTCTTGAAGGAATCAAACAAAATCGACTTAGTATTCATCTTCAGCATTTGGCATCTCTTCCAAAGATTCTCCAGCCCTACTGGGATGCGCATGTTGCAATAGGTGCTCCAAAATGGCAGGGTCCCGAAGAACAAGACAGCAGATGGTTTGAGCCAGTGAAATGGAAGAAATTTTCCCACGTCAGCACTGCACCCATTGAAAACTCCGAGACCTTCATAGGAGGTGATCTCTCGGGTGTGTACATAGTCACTGGAGCTCAACTCGGAGTTTGGGATTTTGGGTCGAGAAATGTCTTGCATATGAAGCTTTTGTATTCAAGGCTTCCAGGATGCACAATACGCAGATCATTATGGGATCATGTTTCGAACGATAAGTCAAGAAAACAGTTTTCCAGTGGAAGTAACTCTGACGACCCGAGCTCAAGCTCTGGGGAAAATAGTGTGGGTAACAAGTTGGCGAAATTTGTCGACATGTCAGAAATGAGCAAGGGCCCACAAGATCCTCCAGGACACTGGTTAGTTACCGGTGGAAAACTCAGTGTAGAGAAAGGGAAAATTGTAGTTAGAGTGAAGTATTCATTACTCAATTACTGAGTTCATCTATGAGTTTTTACGAGGTGCAGCCCTTATCATGTATGGTAGAGGTGTTGGTTTTGGTGTACATGCTAACTTTTTCATCGTGCATTTAGTGGATTATCTGTGTTTACTGTTTAGTGAACTGTATTTACTAATAGTTTGGTGGCTTTGGATGTATAATTTGTGTTTTTTTTATTTTTTTGTCCTGATGTTTTGGGAAATCAATCTCCGGGATAAAATTTGAAATGTTTGTTTCAAGTATTATGATGGAATCTGAACGTGTTTGGTAAAATAAGTAACTTAAAAGATAAATTCAACTTGCTCTTATGCACCACTAAATTGTTAAAGTCGAGATGGAGAGTGATCATAATAGTTCTATGATGTATACGATGACAGATAAGAAACAGAGTTATTTATGTATCGTATTATTATTCTCCTATAATAACCTACTTATGGATAAGAAAAAACACGAATCAATCTCATATTTCGTAAAATAACAATTAGGAAAACGAGTTTTACTCGCTCGTTTATCAAAAAGATGAAAGTTTAACTGGTTAAATTATACTTATTTGTCCAGTAAGGCAGATAGAAAAAGAAGTTCAAATTTTATTTATTATATTGTTCAGCACATTTTAGTACTTCGTAGAAGACATTATACACTCGTATACATTTATCGATAGGAATTTAGAAACTTCTTGAATGTAAAAGCCTTGCGGCTACATTACCTTTAGCCAATATATAGAAACATGGATAATGAGAGACAAAAATATTGTTTCCTAGGACTTGTTCAAAATTGGTCTCCTTCAAAAGTTTGTCCAAATTGCCAGCCTGCTGGTACAACGTTGTAGCTGGTAACTGTGTGGGCGTCACTGGCTGTTACTCTAAAAGAAAGACTTTGGCCATTTAGGTATGAATTGCTCTGCCAATTTTGGCCCCAATTTCTTGACATTTTTTGCCAACCAGTGTGTGACCCTTTGATCCATACTGTATGCACATCCCCTACTCCACCAACGTTTGTTATCATACCAAGTTGAAGTAAGAATGGCCATTGATTGTGAACCTCATTCCTCCTTTCTTCATACATGGAACCCTGTCGATATGACGCCGTTAAAGAATCTGTTACAAGCGTCGTATGATTACTATAAGGAAGTACAATCAAAATGACGCTATGCAATCTATAATTTTTGTGCCATAATTCTTAGACGCATATAGCTAGGTGATAGGGACCTTTTAACATGTGTGATAAAGTCGACTGGATGAAAGAAAAAGAAAAATTGAAACTTTATGTTAATATTATGTACCAAACCGGTCCTTTATGAGTTGCATTATGATCCAATTATGCATTTCCATCATTTAAAGCTCATTTTGGAAGTTTAAATGAGGGTTTGGTGATAGTGAAAAAAAAATTTAACAACTCTTATGAAAAAAATTACTTAATTTCAGAATTTGACGTTGAGTATTTGTAACTCAAAATTATACCTTCTATAGACCACAGGAACTATACCATCAGTCCATCACGGTACTGTGCAATTTTCAAGAATGCAGCCTGAGCCAAATCGAAGAGGTGGGTTGCACCAGCCACCGTTGTTATTAGCCAATGCATAGTTTGGTGGGCAAAAATTGGTGGCGGTGATGGTTATGGTCCCCGAAGACACAATTTGGGGTCGTCATTGCACCTCATTTCGTAGGAAGCACCACAGCTTAGCCCATTGTTGAAAATGGCAGTGCTCAATGCAGCAGTATTAGTCCCATAACCTTGGCTATACAAATTACCATATCCACCTGAAAACAATGATGGAGTGTTTAGTAGAGTGGATTGGACAAAATATCATTAAGGAAAAAAACGAACTCTTATTACTTAGTAATATTGTGTGTGATCTAACATACCCATTGTTCCAGAAGCATCGGAGCCTCCGTAAAATGTTGCATGGGCGCTTTTCCAACCACCATAGGCGCCGCCACCGTACCCGTATATGTTATGGAAAGATGATAAGAAAACCAATACAAGAAAAAGTATGTATTGTACTTTGCTAGTCATTTTATGTGAACACACTAGGGTTAATTAGGATCTGGTGTATGACTTCATTTTTTTTTCCCTTTAAATTCTTGATTTCTAGAGATGCAAATGGAATGACTATATATAGGAAGGTTAGGGTGGGACAAAAATTGAACAAGTAACAAGTTATCACGATTGAAACCGGCCAAAAACCTGAAAAACAGATTGAATTTAATTTCACAACCAAATTATGCTTATTATTATTTTATTTAATTGGGACCCTCTCAATTCTATATGGGTTGAACTTAGCTCTCATTTTTAATGGCTTTTAATTGATAATTTAGGCGGTGCTCGTGCATAATTTTATATGTTTTACTTTATTCTTAAGAGGCATCAGATATTGTAGATTATGAATTTTGAATACATAATAAATTGGATAATCCTTTTGTTATTGGATTAATTTTAAACTCATTTTCATACCTTATTTTTTTTAATGTTGGTAGAGCATCTCCAAAAGACTCCTTAAACATGAAATGTTTTCTATTTTAAAGAGTCAACATTTAAAATCATGCTCTAAGAGACTCTTTAAATTAACATTTTAATTTAGAGAGTAAATTTGGCTCTCCAAATTTGGAGAGAAAAATAAAAGATAAAGAAAAACAACAATTATTTTTTTGGAGTAGTAAAATAAAGTGTTAAAAATAAAGAGTATGTTCGAATACTTCAAAATGTTAACTCTATAAATTTATAGATGCTCTTCAAATGATAGAATATACTCTTTTAAAATAAAGCGTATCTTGAAAATGCTCTAACACTGACCTTTTCTAAACATGAGTAAGAGGGAAATAACAAGTTAAGTCAACTAATATAAAACCGAGAGGCCCGGGTGGCTAGAGCGAAGTAGGGTTTTAAGTAAGAAGTGGATTGCCTATCGAAGTTTTTGATCATATTATGCTCCAGACTATAGTTGTAAGTTACAATTTTATCGACTATTGTTTCTAAATACTTGTGGAACTAGATCTTTCATATGAAAAAAACACATAAAAACTCTAATAAAACTTTCATAGTTTCTCCAATAATCAACTACTTAGCTGAGAGCATGTTCAAATGAATTTAAAAATAAGTAAAAGTATCTTTTATTTATATATTCGTATTTGAATAAGGTACAAGCAATTAAAGCTGGATCGGGGTAGATTTGCAAATTTCTTGGCCAGTGATTGGTCACATGTAGATAAAAATGAACCGTTAGCCTACCAAATATCGACTCTTCAAAGCCAAGGTATTACGTGTCCTTCTTGACTTTTCCCGGAATTAATGCCGTTTAAGTTTTCTATTTTGTGTTTTTAAATAGTTTTAAGGAAATATAAGTCAAATAACATAGTATTTTATTTACCTAAAAATGGGTCAAATAAATTATTAATGTTTTTTTAGTAAGTTTAAATAAAACAAGCCAAGTTATTGAGTTTTGGGGGGGAGATATGTGGATGTAGAATGAAACATTGAGAGCAAGATAGAATAGATTTTGACAATGGAATCAAGTGTTTAGTTGACTAATTCTTAAATTATTATTTGCCGTCTATCAATGGAAACATTGCAAACCTCATGTTATATCATTTTTGTTTTCGTTTTGAAGTGGAAAAATATTATCCCCATATGGGCGTATGAGAATTCATTTGTAACGAAAATTGTTATAATTAAATATCGTCCTGCTTGGTGAGGATTGAGGATTGAATTTATTAACGACTTAAATTTTAAATATTCAACTCTGAAGAAATCAGCCACAATAAAATAGTCATTTACTGTCATTTGTCTCAAATAATTATCTCTAGCTCATAGTTATTATGGAAGAATTTTGAGTTGCTATTGCTAAGTGGTCAATAATTGTTGACAAATCAGTTTGAAGAGTTAACCTCTCAGAAACTCGTCTAAAAAAAAAAAAAAGGAAGACGAAGTCTTTTGCTCTACAGAAAATCATGCATGATTAACGGTCATTAATTATGTTTGTCAAAAGTATCAAAAATAAATCTTTTGGCGCCCTTTGTCCTACATAATAAAAAGAGTGAGTTTTTTCGTCACTGTTCACAAGCCATTTGGCCAACGAAGCCAAGCCGAGTTGGTAGAACCGAGTTAGCCGAGTGAACCGTTTTTTTGGGAATAAATGACAAAAACAGGCTTTTCTACTTTCTCTCGCCCTCTCTTCTCACACTCTACTTAATCCTAATATCTTCTCTCAATCTCTCTTCTCTCTCTCGACAATCCGTCACCGTCGCATTTCTTCTATACACACCATCCGATTCCGACGAAGTTTCGATCCCTTCGTCTAGAGGAAGTCGCTGCCGAACTATTCTCTCGCCCTCTCTTTTCACACTCGACTTAACCCTAATTTCTCTCTCTCTCTCCTCTCTCTCTCTCTCTCTCTCTCTCTCTCGACAATCCGCCTCCGCATTTCTTCTATACACACCACCCGATTCCGACGAAGTTTCGATCCCTTCGTCTGGAGGAAGCCGCTGCCGAACTGCTTCTATATAGAAGATTCCATCGGCTGAAGCTGGTGCTGAATTTGTTATTGAGTCTACCGGAGTCTTTACAGACAAGGACAAGGCTGATGTACATTTGAAGGCCATCTCTCTTGCTCTTTTTCTTTTAGATTGAATTATCTTTATGTATCAGTTTTATTACGTCATAAGGATGATTGGTTTTTTTTTTGTAGCGTCCATTTAAAGTTCAGTATGCTATGTTTACTTCATGTTTTTTCACGAGTGCTATTTATTTCAATCTAAGGGTTATTATTTGTGCAATTTTCTCAAAATATTGGTATTTTTTTAAGTTCTCGCATGGATATACAATACTGGTCGATAATATATTAATGAGAATGCTCACTTGGATTAGATCACAATTAGTTTACTCGGCTTGTATTGAAATGTTTGTTGAAGTTTTTACCTGTGTGATGTAATGTAAATTTGTCAGCTCGTCAACTATGATGTTGTATATTATGAATTGTTGCACCTGATGTTGCTCGCAATTACCTTGTACTAATTTGTGTTGATTTACTGAAATTAGGGTGGTGCTAAGAAGGTCGTCATCTCTACTCCAAGTAAGGATGCTCCCATGTTTGTTGTGGGTGTGAATGAGAAGGAATACAAGGCTAAGCTAAACATCGTCTCCAATGCTAGCTGCACCACAAACTGTTTGGAATTTCTTATTTATGATGGTTTCTTCTTGGCATTACGAATTTCATATCGTTGGGGTAGATGATGTTCTTCAATAATGGATATGAGTCTGCATTTTCATTCTTGGCCATGTGTTGCAAAATAATTTTGTTGTATTTATTGTTTGAATTAGAATTTTTTTATGAACATAAGCATAAATTCTGACATAGATGAAAGAAATGGAATCTAAAATGTGGTGTTAATGATTATCTAGGGAGGGAGTCTGGCTCATTTTCGTTAGTGAATTATACTGTTAGAGCTTTTTGAGGATGTTAGGTTGGAATTGCTCTAAATACTTGTGAGGACTTCAATATATATAGCTTATTTTGCACTTTGTTGTTTTGATTTTTGAAGAGGTCGAACACAAAATAAGTGAAGTCATGTTGCTTAGGTATAAGGTGTTGTCTATATGTTTATTGATTTCTACAGTTGTTGTGTTGAATATGAGATTTTGTCTTCATTTTCAATACACAATTTATTTTCCACTTGTTCCCCTTCTTTTCAGAGGTGGAGCCCAAATACCTAGTCTTTTGTTTTTATATTTATTTTTGTCTTTTTTATTCATTTTCTTCTTATTTTGTATATGTTTATTAATTTTTAGCCTTTGATTTTCAGTCTTCAATGTTTACAGAAAATAAGAGGCGTAGAAAAGTACAAATTGGTAGTGGTGAATTGGATATGAATCTACAAACATCTCAAAAGCTTATTCGATTAGAAGGTAGTATAGGAGATGAGAAACTTATTCGTAATTACATTATTACATTATTAGAGATCTTTTTAACCTTTTCTTGTGACCGGATCAATATTTTTGTTCATGTGTACTTTTGTGTTCGGAAAAGTAAATATATATTGCATTTCGATGCTGCATTTTTTGCCCATTGAATGTATTAGTATGGTATATAGTATACGTGCTTTATAGTTTATTGTAAAGAGAAATAGTTATTTTGGATGAATCTATTCTTCCTCTTTATTCCTTTATTTTAACACAACCTTTTTTATCAATTTTTTCAACTACTGTTGGTACTACAAACTTAGCTTCAAGCAATGTGTCTCTTGATTCGGAAAATGGAGAGGATCAAATAGGTAATGAAATATTTACATTGAAAGAACGGCTTGATGATACATCTAACATCAGATAAGAGCAATTTCTAAACGATGAAGATATAGAAAATGATGAATTTACTTCAACAATTAACTTGCATAATATTCCAACTGAATCTTACGTTCTTAGTGAACATACTATTTGTGAATATTGTAGTGTGAAAAAATTTCATCGAGAAAGTAAAGGATTTTGTTGTTCTGATGGAAAGGTTAAATTGTATTTGCATCGTGTGCCCAATGAGTTGCATCAATTATTTACATCAAATTTACCCGAAGCACTGCATTTCAAAAAAATTGCAAGTATAACAACCATTTTGCGTTTACATCATTTGGTGTGAATTACGATAAGGATTTATGTAAAATGAATAAAGGAATTTATACATTTCGAGTTCAGAGACAAGTTTACCACTACATAAACCCATTGTTACCATCTACTAACAATCCAACTTATTTACAATTACACTTTTATGATACTGATAATGAATTGCATAATCGATTGAGCATTTCAGAAAAATTTTGTGCAGTCACTTTACAGATATTGATGGATATCTTAAAAAATAATCCTTATTCTAGATTTCTCCGCTCTTTGAGCGTTTTGGACAATTTACATGATTGTCAAATAAAAATCAAATGCAATCATGGTTTAGATCAAAGAGTTTATAACACACCAACTACTTCGCAAGTAGCTGCTGTTTGGGTTGATGATCCATCTACGAATAGTAGAGATCGTGATATAACTATTTATGGTCATTCTGGCACTTCACACAAAGTCCACTATTATTTTGGTTGTTATGACCCTCTTCAATACCCGTTGCTTTTTCCTTATAGTGAATCTGGATGGCATGAGGGTATTCCTAGATTGAATAAAAGGCCATCCAAACGTTTTTCTTTGGAAGAAAATATTTTAAATATCAACAACATGAATTCTGCAAGTGAACTAATTCAAAGTGAAAATCAAGGTTAATAATATCAATCATTTTCTTTTTAGTTCTTTTTTCCCAAAATTGAAATTGTTTTTTTTCCCCAAGAATTGAGCTTAATTGTTGTTTGCATTTTTCTATCATGTAATCATGAAGGGAAGCAAAAGGTCATGTGTATCTTGTCGAGAGTATTATTGCTATAAATTACAGGTACATGATTCAGATAGCTGTATCTTGCTTAATGCTGGTAGGCTTTTACAGCAATATTTGTCGATATGTACGTAAAAATTGAAATTGCTAGATTAGATTATTTCCGTAATAATCAAAAGCAAATACGAGCAGAATTATACCAAGGAATTGTTGATAGTGTTGAAGAAGGTGAAACTAGAGGTCATAAAATTGGTCGAAGGATTATTTTACCATCATCCTTTACAGGAGGACCTAGAGATAATAAAAAAAGATATATGGATGCAATGACACTTGTTCAAAGATATGGTAAACCAGATGTATTCTTGACAGTGACTTGTAATCCTAATTGGCCTGAAATAAAAGAAGAACTAAGGTATAATGATGAAAAAAAAAATTGACCTGACTTGTTTGCAAGAATATTTAGAGCTAAATTAGAAGAACTAAAGAATGATCTGTTCGGAAGGCATGTTCTAGGACCTATTGCTACATATATATACGTTGTCGAATTCCAAAAGAGGTCTACCACGTGCTCATTTTTTGTTAATTTTTAAATCTGGATATAAAGTTATGCCTATTCCTCTGGTTGATAAAATTGTTTGCTGTGAACTTCCAAACAAAAATCACAACCCCCATTTATACTCTACTGTTGTTAGACATATGATGCACGGTCCTTGTGGAGTATTAAATCCAAAAAATGTTTGTATAGAAAATAACCAAACGTGTAGAAATAAATACTCAAGAGAATATACATCAACAAATTCACTGGGTAACAATTCGTATCCTTTATATAAATGTCGTAATGATGGTCAAGAAGTTAAGGTAAGAGGACATTTACTAGACAATAGGTGGGTTGTACCCTATAACCCTTACTTGACAGCAAAATATGATTGTCATATTAACGTGGAAATATGCTCAACCATTAAGGCCCTAAAGTATTTATATAAATATGTTTATAAGGGACATGATCGAATTAGATTTTCTGTAAATAACAATGATACAAATATGACTATTGATAAAATTTCAAGATATCAAAATGCAAGGTGGATCTCTCCACCTGAAGCGATGTGGAGAATTATGGCTTTGTATTGTCTGAGATACATTTTTATGTTGTTTCTTTACATTTGCATCTTGAACGCTGTCAACCAATTACGTATAGAGACTCTGATAATTTACAATCACTTATTACAAGAGATTATACACAAAGAACAATGTTAACTGAATTCTTTTGCACAAATATTACAAATGAAAAGGCTAGGACTCTTCTGTATAGAGATTTCCCCTCTTATTTTATATGGGATGCAAACAAACGAATGTGGACTGTTAGAAAACAAAAAAAAAATGTAATTGGAAGAGTAGTTACAGCACTACCATCTAAAGGTAAGAGATATTACTTACGTCTTTTGTTAAATCACATAAAAGGACCAACCTCTTTTGAAAATCTAAGAATCGTGAATGGTGTGTTAGCATCTACATTTTAGGAAGCATCTCTTTTACATGGTTTATTAAGAGAAGATGATAATTGTGAGGCATGTTTAGCAGAAGCAATTGTTTATCAATTGTCTCTTTCATTACGTAGGTTGTTTGCTACTGTATTAACGTTGTGTAATCCTAATAATCCATGTTTATTGTGGGACAAATTTAAATATTATATGTTTGAAGACTTTATAAAACAGGGTATGTCATTAATTAACGCCGAAATAAAAGCATTACAGTGTATTCATTCTATATTAGAACCATTGAACAAAA
>CAIGRQ010037445.1:0-11986 GCA_903798375.1 Fraxinus sp. D2006-0159
CCCTCCAATTTTATGTCTTGTGCAATTTGGTCTCCAACTTCGCCATTTTTTAGCTTTAAGTCTAATTTTCTTCCTTTTTGCTTCGTTCTCTTTCTTGTCGGGGTTTTTGCCCACAAAAGTGAAAATTACACAATTATGAATAGAAATTCACTCAATTTCAATTATAATTAGCTCCAAAAAGTGCCTAATTAGTGTGTAAAAACAAACTTATCAATTTGCTTATGTATTCTCACTTTGTTTTAAAGGTTCCCTGTATTAACTTCTAAACTTTTTCGTTTCTTGATGCAGAAAATGTGCTAATGTTAAAGTCCTAGTCATGGAAATCTCGGATGAAATCCCTGCCAAGAAACCAAAGAGGTTGACTTCTGTAGTTTGGAATCACTTTGAAAGAGTTAGAAAGGCAGATACATGCTATGCTGTTTGCGTACATTGCAAAAAGAAACTAAGTGGATCCAGTAATAGCGGTACAACCCATCTAAGGAACCATTTGATACGGTGTCTGAAGAGATCAAATTATGATGTTTCTGAAATACTTTCCGCAAAGAAGAAGAGAAAAGAAAGTAATCTTGGTCAAAGTACACTTGCCCTTACAACTGTCAGCTATGACGAAAGGAAAATAAAAGATGAAATCATTAGCTCCATACCTTTTAAGTTTGATCAGGAGCACAAGAAAGAAGAAACCAATCAAGTCATCAATTTAGGAAGTGCTAAATTTGATCAAGACCGTAGTCGGTTGGATCTTGCCCGAATGATTATGTTGCATGGTTATCCCCTGGACTTGGTGGAACATGTTGGATTCAAAATATTTGTGAAGAATCTTCAGCCTTTGTTTGAAGTCAATAATAATACCGCTACTGAACTTGACTGTATGACCATCTATGGGAAGGAAAAACAGAAGGTATATGAGGCAATACATCTTTTGCACTGTAAAATCAACCTTTCAGTTGATGTGTGGCGTTCACCTGAAAATTCTGAGTATATATGCCTGATAGCTAACTATATTGATATGGACTGGAGGCTGCAGAAAAAGATGCTTAACTTTGTCACATTAGATCCATCTTATAATGATGACATACTTTCAGAGGTTGTTATTAAAAGTTTGACTGATTGGGCTATTGACTGCAAGTTGTTTTCTATGACATTTGATGATTGTTCTGCTTATGATGTTATGGTTTTCAAGATTAAGGACTGGCTATCTCAAAATAGGCCACTTTTGAAGAATGGTGAGTTATTTGATATGTATTGTGTGACACATCTTTTGATATCTATAGTGCAAGAGGTCATGGAAGCATTTCACAACGTGAACCATAAAATTCGAGAAAGTATAAGGCATGTTAAAAGTTCGCAGGAAATCCAAGGAAAATTCAATGAATTTGCTCTACAAGTTGGGATCAATAGTGAGAGGAATTTAGCACTCGACTCTCTGATGCAATGGAGTTCGACATATATTATGCTTGAAGCAGCTTTAGAATACCAGGGTGCCTTTTCTCTTCTGCAGGAGAATGATGTTACCTACACAACGGCTTTATCTGATACAGAGTGGGAATGGGCAAGTTCTGTTGCTGGTTACATGAAACTTTTTGTTGAGTTCACCAATGTTTTCGTAGGAAACAAATATTTGACTGCGAACTTATTTTTTCCAGAGATGTGCGATATGCATATTAAATTAATTGAATGGCTTAAGGTTCCCGACGACTTTCTTAATTCTATAGCCTCGAAGATAAAGAACAAGTTTGACAAGTATTGGAGCAAGTGCAGTTTGACTTTAGCTATAGCAGCAATCTTGGATCCTCGATTCAAAATGAAGTTGATCGAGTATTATTATCCACAGATTTATGGCAGTGAATCTCCAGATCGCATCAAAGAAGTTTCTGATGGTATTAGAGAACTTTTTAATGAGTATGCTGTGGGCTTAGCTTCCCTTGATCAAGATTCATCTCTGTCTGGGGGCAGCTTACCTGGTACTAGCAATGTTACCAGAGATAAACTTAAAGGCTTCGACAAGTTCCTATATGAAACTTCACAAAATCATAGTATGACTCCAGATTTGGACAAGTATTTGGAGGAACCTGTCTTTCCACGTAATTATGATTTCAACATATTAAATTGGTGGAAAGTTCATACACCTAGGTATCCTACCTTATCTATGATGGCGCGCGATGTTCTCGGGATTCCGGTGTCTACTCTTGGATCTGAGGTAGCATTCAGCAGTACTGGCAGAATTCTTGACCATCATAGGAGTTCGCTCAGTCCTGATACTAGAGAAGCTTTGATATGTGGGCAAGATTGGTTGAGAACCAAACTAGAATGTACTAACTTCTCTATGTTGTTACACAACTCTGTTATTTCATATTTCTTCTTCATGATAAGTCAATCATTGTTTCCTCATGTACAGTAACCAACCTTTCCGCGAGCAATGCTGCAGTACCACTTGCTGAAACAAGATGACAAATATTCGAGGTATGTTTATAAACTATGATCTTCAAGAAATGTAGTTGAGAATCTGTATTAATCAATGAACCTTGATTTCATTCAAAGGTTGACTGATAAGCAGATCATGTAACAGATTTGATTAAAATGTTTCCAACTAACTTTCATTATTGGTGTATATCTATTAGATGCAAAATTCAAGGGTCTGTCATACTTCTTCACTTTGGTAAGAAAGAATTTTTTTCCAATCTTTAAGTGCACGTTTGCTATGTAGTTTTGATTCCTTTATAAATGACTGGTAGTATAAAAACGTGGCATAAGGGTATTTGCTAGTGAATCTAAATCTAAATGATTATCTGATGACAACCTCATCCCTAAGTGTAGAAGAGGAGAGGTTTGTTGATGGGATTGTTCACCTGTATTGTTTGCCATGCTTGTTGATTTCCGGGTACCACGATTAGATGAAAGCTCGTCTTTTATTACGTCAACATTTCCAGGTTTCCATTCACAGCTCACACACACACTTATGTGTTTCTATATATTCGTATATTAAATAATTTGTTCAGTAGCATTCGGAAACATGGAATTGATGCTGGAGACTTTGATTAGAAACGGTTTGATTTAAATTGGATTGACTGTTCATGAATTTTACCCTCTGCTTCCATTTGGAAAGAATTTATAAGCGGTATAATTTATAAATCGATAGAAACGAATGGTAGATAAGTGAATAGCACTTGTGGGTCAATTGGAATGTGGGTTAGAAATGAAGTTTGACGTTTATAAATTAATTATAGTTTGCAAACGGAAGCTTAATTATGAGACTTGAGTTCCTTGTAACCAAACATTGCATTTGCTCATCTTCTAAGGGTTATGCTGGCTCGACATTCTCTGTGGTGAATTCTGCGTTAGGGTACTTTTTAAGTTCGACTCCAGTGACCAAGAAATAAGTTTTGTAAGTGTATTTTCTTTCATGAAAACATATTGACATCGATGGCATTCTTGGACCGGACATGATAACTAACAAATTTTGTCACGTTTCTTTTCCTTAATTTTGTCCAGCAGTTTAATGGACCAAATGTGGGCTACTAAACCTTTTTGTCTGTATGCTGTCAAAATGTCATTGTATTCTTTAATCCTCATTGCTGCTTGCTTTTTGTTGCTTTAGACCAAAAAAGGGAATGCAACAATGCTTTCTTAGATTTTTCTGTCCAAAAATTTCTTCTTCGTTACCAATCTTTTATATCTCTAAGGCCTTGTTTGATTACCAATCTTTTATATCTCTAAGGCCATGTTTGATTGCCACATTTTCCGTGGAAAATGTTACATTCGAGGAAAACGAATTCCACTTTAGCCGTTTGATTGCAATGTGGAAATAGAAATCGAATTCCATGGTACAATAACTTTAATTACATTTTCTTTGTTTTCATGAAAAACGAATTCTTATGGGTTTGGTGAGTTTTTATTTTTCAACTAACATGGAATTGAAATTCCTTTTCACCTTTGCCTATGAAATGGATCCTAAAATTTTGTGGTTAGTATTGTTTATTCATAAATAACTCCACAATTATTGGGCTTTCATATTGGTATTCAAATTCATACAAGAAGTTTATCATGTTTGTAAAGTAATATTTAATCACTTTGGGTCAAACTTTTTATCGACACATTTCGTAGAATTCATAATTATTACCTACTTACTATTCACAATTTGCGAGGACCCATAGCTTGTAATCACTTAAATTTTAATTTAATTTCTTCCCAAACATGTTGGGTCGGATGGAATAATAATCTTGATTTTACAAATCACCCCAAAAGAAGGATAAAATAGTTGTTCCATTCTCTGTGCCCTAGTTAACTTTGTGTTGTTATATGTTTATTCATTCTTCAAAATTAACTTCGAGAACATCACAATTGAGATTGTTGAATATAAAAATAAAAATAAATGTAACAAATATGCTATTATAATTTTGCTTCTAAACCAACCCAAGAAAATTGTGCGACTTGGGTCGCTATAAAAGACTTTAGGCAATAGCAATGAAGGGATCCGGCTCAAATGCAGCTTCAATGGGGTGAACAAGTGAACAGGTTTGTCATTCTCATCGTTGTGATGGTTGTAATTACGAGAGACTTGTTTTGGTTTTCGACCTTAGTTTTTGTTTTTTTGGGTTGGGTTGGGTTGGATTGGGTGGGGGTGAGGTGCGGAATTCCTGACCTTCGTGCATTGATTTTAGTGTATTTTAGATAAGATACTTCAAATCATAACATGTCGAGAAAATTTGTAAGTAGGTGTATGTCTACATCAATACACACATATATCCATTATCTTTAGGAAACAAATTACCCACAAAATTTCTGCATGCATGAAGAAAAATCTTAAATGGAAAAACAACAATCATTATGCCAAAAATGGGGCCATTATAATGTAGTCTCTTTTTCAGACACGTGCTCATATATCTTCTTGATTATTGTACTAAGATATCCTAATTGGTCCAAATTTGTTGGATTTCTTTTCAACGTTCAATCTTCCATGTTTTGACTAATAATATATAAATTAGCTAATTAAAAATGAATGCAGCTCAATTATATTATTTATGACCCACAATATAAAAGCTCCAATTATTCTCACATTTAATTTGCTCCCCGGTCAAAATGAATAATGCTATCTCGCAGTTTAGGTGGTGATGGGGTACTTCTGAATAATGAATGAGGAGGTCCAATGCTGTATAAACCGGTGATATATAGCACTACTTGATCAAAGTATAAAAGGATACATTATACCCCTTCGGGGGTGGTCGAATTAGTGGAGCAGGTGAACGTGAAGACCGAATGTCACGAATTCGAATATCTTGCTAACACTTCCTCGGTCGAGCCCGTCGCACCGGGCTTGCCTAGTACGGTTTATCTCTTCTGTGTGGTTTGTGGGCTATTGCACATAGAGCGAGTTTTACCCAGTGCGCACTCACGAATAACACTTGCAGGTTCCTACATAAAAAAAAAAAAAAAANATTACAAATTTTAAAAAAAAAAATTTAAAAAAAAAATAAAAAAAAAAAAAAAAAAAAAAAAAAAAAAAAAAAAAAAAAAAAAAAAAAAAAAAAAAAAAAAAAGGTACATTAGGGACAAGTTGATAGGATTGTAACATCTATATATATACCCTTACCATTTCGTAGCTAAAAACCCAAATAATGTATTACTTAATATGCTTAATATCAAAAAAGGGGGATGCTAAATTTAGAAGAGAAGCAATATATAGGCGAGACAAGAAAATCCCTCCATACCTATAGCTTTGATGTCTAGTGAATGTATACACTTAGTCCATATACCTTTAATCTTGAGACAACGAACGAAATGAACCTACTCTACTCTTAGGCCTTTGGACTTTACATTCACGATAGGCAAAGTAATCATCGCAAAAGTGAACCTTATTCACAGGTATCTAATAAAATAAAATATGTACTGCTTCTATGCCGTTTTCATAACTAATTCCAAAGTTCACATGACCGAAAGTTAGCGATATGTCAATAGCCTACATAAAATTTAACAAGTTGGGTGGCCGTAGGAGTGAAAAGACGTGAATTTTGTAACTTTTCTCTTTGGAGATATGATGCTGCTTCTATGTTGTTTACATAATTGATTCTAAAATTGAAATGATCGAAAGTATGATAATTCAATAGTATACATATAATTATTACCTTTAGGATTTAAATTTATCGAGAATAAGCTTCACCTCGACATTGTGACAGAGTAGAATAGAATAATGATAAAATTTAACATGTTGTGTGGCGGTAGAAGTGAAANCTAAAATTGAAATGATCGAAAGTATGATAATTCAATAGTATACATATAATTATTACCTTTAGGATTTAAATTTATCGAGAATAAGCTTCACCTCGACATTGTGACAGAGTAGAATAGAATAATGATAAAATTTAACATGTTGGGTGGCGGTAGAAGTGAAAAGACGTGAATTTTGTAACTTTTCTCTATGGAGATATGATACTGCTTCCATGTTGTTTACGTAATTGGTTCCAAAATTGAAATGATCGAAAGTATTATAATTCAATTTTATACATATAATTATTACTTTTAGGATTTAAATTTATCGAGAATGAGTTTCACCTCGACATTCTGACAGAGTAGAATAGAATAATGATAAAATTTAACATGTTGGGTGGTGGTAGGAGTTAACAGACATGCTTTTTGTAAAGGCACAAAAAATCCAACCTTTCTCCATGGACATGATACTAGATAGGTTTGGTGTCCATCAATTTAAAATATGTCAGCTCACGTGACTGCAAAAACATGGACAAAATTATATTTTATATAAGATGCCATCAGACAGTTTCAGTGAATAAAATCCTACTTTTTTTATGAACCAACAAAAAATGTAGATTTTACTATCATTGTTTTACCCTTAAAAAAATATTAAATGTTGACTCATAACATGCCATTCATAATTCATTCATTGAACATATTTCATGAATTAAGCCCTGTTTGGTACACATTAAAATTTTTATTTTCATTTTTCAACTGCACATTCTTCAATAAAATAATATTTTTCATCACATCAATAACTCTTCCTTCTTTTTCAATCACACATTCTCCATCAATCTACTATTTCAGAATACTTTCTTCCAAAATAATGTGGTTCACACACACCCAAAATTGATAATTATGTTCATTAAGGAATAATAATTGATTGAAATATTTGCATGTGATGAGTCTCCAATTCTTAATTAAAGATATTTTGATAATTATGGAGTTGAGAAAGATAAAAAAAAAATTATGGAAATGTGACTAAACTTTAAAGACCCATCTTACCATAATTGGATTATTTAGGCATGCTTGCTAAAGAATACGGGATTTATTCATTTGATGAAGTTGGTCATTTAAATTTATCGTTAGTACAATAATGTTAAAAGACCATAAAGAAGAATAAGGGTCTGTTTGGCAACACTTTTGCTTTCGTAGAAGAACTTTATGAAAAAAGCTATCTTAGATCAACTTCCTTTAAAATCTCTTCTATCCTGACAAATCAATTTAAAAAAATTATTCGAACATGTTAGAAAATAATTTCTTAATCTCATAAATTGTTTTTGACTTCTTAAAAGTCATATTAAACAAATCATAATAGGATTTTTTTAACTTCTTATTTTCTAAAATTTTTGTATATTTAGAATGCTTGTTTAACATGAATATACGATGTATTTAATAAGATTGATCAATACACTGAATGTGTTATTAGTTTTTTTTTCTTGGTAAAATTTAATACTAATCAATTCAATTTCACCTCAACAAATTTACCAAAAGTAACCCAATCCACTAACGTCCTCTTTTAATGTGGCGTATTTCTTATTGAATAATGTTATTTATTATTATAATGATGAAATATTTGTGATGTGTCGTTTACGTGGAATAATGAGATTGCGTAATTCAATTTTATGAGAGAGAGAGAGAGAGAGAGAGAGAGAGAGAGAGAGATAATGGATTGTCACATCACGTCACCAATATTCAATCATCATAAATAATAGAGAAATGCTATTTGTACAGCATTATTTCACATCATTGTTCACAGCCCCCTCACAATAGGGAGGCCATTTTTTTTAAAAAAATCGTGGGCCCCCTATTGTGAAGGGGCTATGAAAAATGTTGTACACATAGCACTTCTCTAAATAATATTAGAGGGTGTTTGGTGTGGATTAAAATCAGATTTTTAGTGGATTGTGATATAAATATTTGAAATGTGTGGTTGAAAAGAGTTGAGACCTATAAAAAATGTTGATATTGATTGTTTGACTTTGATTTAAATTAAAATCAGATTTTAATTCGGCCCAAACAAACCCTTACTCTTCCTTATTACACGTGTCACAAGTTTGGGGATAATTTTTTTAAAAGGCTAGATTGAGTGCTAATTCAAGTAAAATTTAATGACCTTTCCTTTCATAGGTATACATACTTTTATCATTGGTTTAATTAATTTTCTATGCATACAAGTCTCTACTAGTTGATCAATGTCCATTTTTGAGATGCAGAGTTGTACGGCATCATTCTAATCTTCTAGATCGAATGAATCAACTTGTATTATTCTTCAATCTTTACTTATTTGATGTTTTGTTCATTATGGTATCTCTCGCGATCTATCTCAGAAGAAGCACACATTCGATCATAAACCCTATCAACATTACAAAGCATTTTGAAAGTTTGCACAACATTTTACCTAGAGAGTCTAAAGCTAATAACTAGAGAATGACTATAGAGAAGGCTCGAAAAGAGAAGTAAGTACTACTTGTAGAACTATATGGTGAGGAAGCCATATTTAATCATAAACCTTATTAAATTTATAACTCGTTTAGAAATAGTTCACACAACATTTACCTTGAGAGTCAAAAGCTCGCAACTAGAGAATGCCTATAAAGAAAGCTAGCTAAGAGAGATAAAGCCCCGTTTGATATAACTTCTACTTTTTATAAAAGTATTTGTTGAGAAAGTACATTGGAACAATTGCTCCAAAAGCTCTTCAAAAAGTCTGTAAGTACATGAAGATGTATAGGAGGACAGTTGTCTTCCTGTGATTGGGAGCTGCCCAAAACTATCTTCAAACAATTGTCTTCCTGTTGAATTTCATGTATTCATAGCATATCTCAAAGCCCTTTTAAGCAGGCAAAAAATTTTGAAAAATTTTATCCAAACATGTCAAGAAGAAACTTCGTCTCAAAATCAACTTTTGACTTTTAAAATGCAAGGCCAAATGGGCACTAAGTCGAATGATTTTTAATTATAAATAATTTTTTTAATTTAAAGAATTCAAAAGCAAGAGGAACAAATTCCCTCCAAATGATTGGGCAACAAAGCTCCCGCCAGCTTTCCTTCACCATTGCATCAGCACCTCATATTAAAGCATTTCCCATTTTACACTGTCTGCCAAAAATTCCCTTCATCGATTCCCCTTCTCTCTCTCTCTCTCTCTCTCTAAGATGCATACAACATATACATATATGCATTACGCAACACGCACATATATATATGTATAAAGTTGGATCTGTATGTGTAAGCCTCTCCTTTATGATTCACTTTCTTCTCGATAACTCATCTCTTTGGTGAAAAGGCACTACAGAAGCGTGAAATTGAAGTTCAATTTTGAGCAATTTACTGGTCAGTTTTCTCTGCAGTTACTGAATTCTATTTAATTTTTTAAATATTTTGTTTTAGAATTTTCAGTTTAAAACTGTCCAGGAATTTTGCAGTTCGGTTATTGGCTATGTTTTTAAAAAATTGTCTGTGAAAGTGGAAATGGATCAGTGTTGTTTGAAGGTGAATATAGGATCGTAATGGGAAATAAGAATAAACAGAGATCTCAAAATTAATTCAAGCGATTAATGAAATGACGATGTTCGTACTAGAAAATTTGATTTAGATATTCTTATATGAATGCAGACTTGGTTTGTAGAGCTTGGCAATTGTGTATAATCGTTTAATATATGTATCCTCGATTGAGTGTAATTTTAACAGTAATCGCCGTATGGTTAACACATTAAAGCCCCATCAGAAGGGTTTGAACAGATAATGATAGTCATGTCATCAATGGATGAAACTTTACTCGTTCTATCGAAGTTACTGTGCGTGGGTAGATCGTTTTAGCTCAGTTTTAAAAAAGGAGATAAACTTAGGGCCAAAATGATATTTCTAGTTACTAATTGACCTTAGAAATTTGGCATAGTGGCGTGCTTGTTTGGTTTTTCCTATGGAGATGCGATCTTTAGTAGTTTTATGGTGTCCTGTAGTTGGAGGATTGGTTTTGCTTCGATAAAATTTGGAGTTATAGAGAGTGAAAATGTAATTTATTGGAAAGTTATTTCAAAATTGGATATGAAGATTTGAACGTCGTGGGAGTTTGGTTAATGTTTCAAATATGAAACCCCATCCTTAGTAGTTTTATGTTATCCTATAGTCGTAGGATTGGTTTGCTACGATAACATTTGGAGCCATCGATAGTGAAAATGTGATATGTTGGCAAGTTATTTCAAAACTAGACTTGAAGTTTTGAACGTCGTGGGATTTTGATTAATGTGTCAAATATGAACGTGATACATGATTAGAGGAAACGGCAAAAGGAAGCCAAGCGATAAGGTGTTTTGATATGAATTATCGCTGAAAGAAATCACTGTATTGATTCCAAGTACCAACCTGACTTTGATTCTTACGTTACTTTATGTCTTTTCGTTCTTGCTTATTATCATGAAGTAATTGAGGTATAGATGACTTTTAAATCACGGAAGGGTAAAAAATTATAACAATGACAAGAAAGTTCTTCCACGAGTTTACATTTACCATCATCCAGAACTTTGTTCATGACAGAGACAATTGCGCGATCCATTTCATTCTCACCATCACTACCTTTAAGTCCCTTCAAGTTAAAGCCTTGAGAAAAAGAAGGTAAAAGACTAGTTTGAGGCTTAGATGGATCTACTAGTTGTAATCACATAAATCAATGAATTTTACGTAAGAAATCATATTTAACAAAGTCTCTTTCCCGGGATATGTTTCTTTATTATCCTCACCTTTTTGACCCATGGTTGTTTTATGTACCAGAATCAACGTAAACCGCCTTAAATTTTTGAGTGAAAATTATTAATAGCTATAGACTGTTCGTACAATTTGGCACCTGTTATAATTTATATTCTATATATTTTGTGGGATCCACTATTATCATTCATTTACCTATCATTCATTTCTATTCATCGATAATTTAAATCAATTATAAATAACTCTCAAAATGTTATCGATTTAGATAGGTTAAAATCAAGATCCGACCGACACGCACACGATAGATATTTTTAACCAGCCAATGACATTCTAGTAATTTAGATGGTGAAGAATTATTCTCTTCACTGGACCGAGACTGACTGATTCTATGACTCTCTATGAAAACAGTGACTCTGGTTATTGTCTTTTACTCTGCTCCAATTTCTATGTTGCTATTGCATCGTCTTAATGGGTTTTCGTGCTATATTACACACACCATATGTTTCTCCACTTGCCTCTTTTTGGCAGAGTAAAGAACAAGACTGCATGCGAGCCTTTTTGTCTTGTTCTGTTTTTTCAGTCTTAATCGAATTTAATTATTCGTTAAAATTTAATGTGCTCGGATATCATATTAAAATTTTGGATCTTATTTTAAAATATTAATCTTATTAAAAGGGGTAATCAAAACCTTTATAAATTGATCTATATTTTCATTTTTATTCGATGTATAATTTTATCCCTTAACAATCTTCGGAATTTTTTTTTTTTTTAAATCACTTGTAACCATGATTCTATTATTAAATTCATATATTAGGAGGATACTTGTGTGTAGGCATATAGCTTAAAGTATAAATTATTCAATTTGGCCTGCTTGTGCATAATTATTGTTTCTGCCACTGAACTTGAACAGTAGACATGTGCTAAAGATGATAAAAGGATTACACTATATGTACTCTCTAGTGTACTAAATGGTTCACTATATGGCCAAGTGTTAGCCTCCTATTGGTAGGACGGCTGCCCAGCTTGTGCATAATTA
>CAIGRQ010037460.1:0-12512 GCA_903798375.1 Fraxinus sp. D2006-0159
ATATTGTCCGTGCTTATAAACCCATAATCTTTTTCATTTCTAACCAATGTGGGACTTTGGGCGTACTCCCAATATTAGAATCTAGATTTTAATTTAAATCAAAATAATCATTAATTAATGTTAATAAGGACTCACGAGTTTTTAATTACATATTTTATTATTTTTTCAAAATTTGTTAAAAATATGATTATAATCCTCAACAAACGGGGGCTCAATATTGTATTAGACTTAGAGTAATTCGATGGATCGAATTTCATTCTTCTTGAAAAACAAAGGTTAAGAGGAAAAAAGCGCGCGCGCACACACATACACACATAACTATCATAGTATTACTAATTGGATTCAGGATATTCACACAAAAATCCCGTATTTCATGTCAGTCAAAGCATAAGTTCGTGATTCTTTCAACAAAGTTGAAATAATGTAACGATAGAGGAGTTTATCAATAGAATCTGCGAAGAAGAGGGAGACATGTTTAAATTATGGTGTCGATATACTTTGAATATCACCTCCATGCAATTAGTCATTTAGTTATAAAATTTTGCACGTATCATATCTTTGATTGAAAAATGTAAAACTAATTTATATATACATAAAAGGCAAGTTAATTAATAATTTAAGATTTTTGCTTAATTGATTAAATATTTTAAACCTTAAAAATATACAACTTGACAAAGGAATGCTGAGTCATTAACACTAATATCAAATTCTATTCCTACTCGTGACTTTGCATCCACCTGCGTGATGTATGGTGGCTAGTCAACTATATATATATTTTACAAGTCCCACCAAACCAACATTTGTTGGAATTTTTGTTCCTGCCAAATCTACACATGATCTCGATCTCGACCTCACAATTTACAAATTAATATTTTTAGTTTGTGACTTATTTAAAATACTGATTAATTTAAAAAAAGTAAGTTGAAAATTCAAACGATTATATATAATGATTCGTCTTGTTTTATAAATATGAATTCACATGGCTATGAGTGTTTCTCTTTGTCATCAAATTGAACCAAACAATTTGTTTGGGTCGTAGAATCGAGAAGCAGACAATTCTAGTATTGGTTTCAATAGAATATCAAATTTTAATTTTATTTATATATCTTTTGTAATTTTTCAAATCATTGAACTATGAATATATGTAAATTTATATGTACATTGAATGATGATTTTAACACTTTAGCTGAAAAAAGATATCATGGAATTGAAACTAAAAATTTTTGCAATTTTTTTTTTTTTTTTGAAGCATAAGAAGGGTTGGACTACTTAGAATAAAAACAAATTAATTTTAGTCCCCCACGATTCCAATTCTACATACATAAGTAGAAAGATCTTGCTACATGTACGTCAGGAGTTATATACTTAATATATATAATGCTACATGACAATCTATCATTTGTCAGTTTAAAACATAATCAATTTTTTATCTAATCTTTTCACTCCACATTACTTTCGATAATTGTTTCATGTACATTTTTTATATACAAATAACAAAATCATTTAAGAATTGCGATTTATATTCGCTTAGTGGATGGAAGTGCACCAGGCACACTCCTACTTTTATAGTCAATATATGACCCTGAGATGAATATGGGATTTATTTAATTTTATTTATATATCTTTTGTAATTTTTCAAATCATTGAACTATGAATATATGTAAATTTATATGTACATTGAATGATGATTTTAACACTTTAGCTGAAAAAAGATATCATGGAATTGAAACTAAAAAAATTTGCAATTTTTTTTGAAGCATAAGAAGGGTTGGACTACTCAGAATAAAAACAAATTAATTTTAGTCCCCCACGATTCCAATTCTACATACATAAGTAGAAAGATCTTGCTACATGTACGTCAGGAGTTATATACTTAATATATATAATGCTACATGTCAATCTATCATTTGTCAATTTAAAACATAATCAATTCTTTATCTAATCTTTTCACTCCACGTACATTACTTTCGATAATTGTTTCATGTACATTTTTTATATGCAAATAACAAAATCATTTAAGAATTGCGATTTATATTCGCTTAGTGGATGGAAGTGCACCAGGCACACTCCTACTTTTATAGTCAATATATGACCCTGAGATGAATATGGGATTTTTCACTACATAGTAGACACGAACATATGTATCTATACATATTTCGAGTGTGTAATCGAACTAATCATGCAACACGTAGTATTAAGGGTGTATTTGAGCCAATTATTTTGGAAGAATGCATTTTAGAATAGTAGATTGATGACGAATGTGTAATTGAAAAAGAAGGAAAAGTTATTGATGTGATGAAAAATATTATTTTATTGAAAAATATGTGGTTGAAAATGAATAGATAAATAAAAATGAAAATTTTAATATGTACCAAACAAGGCTAAGCACGTGATTTTTTTATTTATTTTTTCACGATGAATTGAATATAATTCTATAAAAATAATTAAATAATAAGTTTCATCACTATTTATACTCAATATATATCTAATTCAACATAACAAACATTATTACCTATTTAACAAATTCACAATGGTAGACATCTTGATTGAAGTTTCAAGATACATCTATGTGTGTATAATAGAACCCACCATGCATACCCTAGTGCATGAGTGAGACAATAAATGAACCTAACATATTTAATAATTAAAATTTTGACTCTAAAAGTCCAAATAAACCTAACATATTTATTGATTAATTTCCACTCAAAAAAGTCCAAAGTCTCTCCCCCACCCACCATTATTCATTTATCTTCTTCCTAATAATTCTATAAATAAATTGTCAACCGTTCCATACACGACACTTCTCAATTAAATTATTGCCTATTGATTCTTAATTGACTAACAATTTCTATAATATTTGTTTATAGGTTAATCCTCCCCACTTAACACAAATCTAATTAATTAATATAATCAATCTTCTTGCACTAAATATGAAATATATGATTAGATTAGATTAGATAAAGGTGTTTTAATGGAAATTCCTTCTTTAAAAAATTGCCTAGTGGAAATGGGAACAAGTTGGCATCACTCGATACCAAATACAAGAGGAAGACAATGAGAATCAAAATATTATATATAAAGAAAATTATGATGCGGTTCTCAAACTATGTGTTGTATTGGAATTAGGTCCTTGATCTTTACATTTTGATATTTAAGTCTTCAACCTTATAACATTGTAGCACTATGATCTCTAATATATGATTTCTATTTATTGTACAATGCCAAGGTGACACTCGAAAGCCCATTAGCAAGCGACCATGGGGGGCTCTACCTTCCCCATCCCACCAATTAGCCCTTCCTCTACCTATATCAACCTCTTCTCTTTCTTTTTCCAACATCGGCCCCTCGTCTTCTTCCCAATCCACTCTGCTACTGCTAGAAAGATGCCTCTCGCTACCAACCCAAGTCTTTCCAACTTTCTCCCCGTCGCCTATTGTAGTTTTTAGACGAGTCAGGATGACAATAAGGTGAGATGAGAACAAGTTTTTATTTACTTTTATTGGATGTAAATAATATTATAATATCTTATATATTAAACTTTGAAAAAAAGTTAACTGCAGCTTGATGAAATTCGTCAACTAGAGATTAATATGCAAGAAAAGTGCACACAAATGCTACTCAATTCATACGTTCCATAAAAATATACTTATTTTCATTTACATACGATTAAAAAAATATAATTAATATAGTTGAAAATCTATATATATATTGCATTTTTCCTACTATACCCATACATTAAATAATGTTTAAATAAAAGTAGTTTATTTTTGTTATTAATAAGACACAATAAATAAAGTATATTAGAAAACTAAAAATCAATTATACTATCAATAAAAAAGAGTAACCTATAATTTGGGACAAACGAAAAAAAAGAAAACAAATGCCTTTATCAATAATTTATTCATAATCAACGACTGCAATAGTATCATACGTGGCATTTTACATTTCGTAATTTTTATATTTTTTTTAGAAAAAGGAATTTAATAATGGTATACCACATAAAATGTTACGTATAATGACTATTATAATCATCAATTATGAATAAAAGTGCTATATTTTATTGGAGATTTATCTACTTGTATATAATTGACAAATGATAGACTATTGATATCAAGTCATTTGTTATCTAAATTTCGATGTACATGTAGTAACATCTTTTATGAGACGGAGGGAGTAGATCGGAGATTAGTATCGATATGCAAAAATTTAAAAACTTTGAAACTTCTGAATCTGATGAGAGAGAGAGAGAGAGAGAGAGAGAGTTGCATGATTCAATTCCCACCAAATCCACAATTTGCTCTCCTTATCTTGCTATTACTTTTTCTACACAGAATCAAAGTTTTTCAACGGGCAAGACAATAATAAACAAATGGACCCCAACACATTTGTCTAGGGAGTTGCAAAAGGAGAGAGCATCCACACTATCTTTAGAGTCTTTTTCTTTGCAGGTGGGGCAACGTTGATCTCTGCCGTCCAATAAACCGTCTTTCGATCAGATCACATCGATCCTCAAGATGATTCCATAACTAGACTTGCCGGTGTTTGTGCACTCGACTGCGCGTGATTATGCTCTCCCTCGTAGGTGACAATTAGCATCGATGGATCATCCAATGACTTTTCAACATGCTTACGAGCCGGGCATCCTCTTACGCTACTACACTTGTAATATCCCCTGAAATTATATGTAAATAATCATATTATTATCGTACTACCCATATCGAGTCATATCACGATTCATTGCATGACAAATATGTACTCAACAACTGTGAGTCGACTACAAATTGTTTACCAAATTTCTTTATTTAAAAGTTTTCATGGCATGTTTGATCTTCTATAGTAGGTTGTATTTTACAGGATTAGAAGAGATGTGCACGAAAGATATTCATTATCCATAGACTAATATATTCAATTTAACAAGAATGATATCGTAAGTAACTTAACCGTGCTTAAGTTAAGCTAAACACTGGGTGACATAACGAAAATAATAATTGAGTACAAAATTTATTACATTACGTATTGTAGCGTGTCACGTCACATCGTGCTTAGCATAAGTCAAGGATCAGTGTTTAGGATATCTATTTTATTCAATTTAATGAACCTAACAAATATATAACAAACTCACCTAGGATGAGGAGAACCTTTGATTGGCTTTTGACCATACTTTCTCCATGAGTACTCGTCGGGTGGAATGTCCGACATCTTCATACTTATAGCGGGCATTCTAACGACTCTCTTCACCCTTGATTTTCTAATTGAAGAAAATATAATCATAAATCAATTGCTCAGATCTTAATTATTATTGGAAAGAAAATCTTAATTATGAAGATAATTATTAATTTGATTTTTCATTCATTATTACTTAGAGTTGACTTTTTACCTTTTCTTGGGACAATGGCAACGATTGCCGGACGACCCACCACCACACTTAGCATTCGCGTCATCCATCGAGCTGCACTTCCGCTTAAACGAGGACGTAGAGAGAGGCGGCCGGCCGACGGACGACACATGTGAAAGGTTGGTGATCTGAAACCCCGACGACATCGACGGCTGCAAGCTTTCGGTGTGGCCAGTCAACGACGACATAAATGAATTCGCAGGCGAAGCAAAATTTATGGTAGTCGACGATTCTTTCCTCTCCATCGATCCGTTCCTGGACAATTGATGGTGATGCGGAATCGGCGGAAGCCTCTGAATCGGTGTCGGACAATAAATTCTTCCGGTCGGACTATTTTTTTCCTTCACTTCACAAACATTTTGTGGAATTGTGGGCTGATTCTGCAGTATTCCGACCGGTTCTGTATCAGATCCTTTTTTTATTTTCTGTTGATGATTACTAACGGGGCCTCGCCGGAACCGGGCGTGGCCGGTCCGGTTGTGGTCGAGCAATGAAATAAATTTCTTGAATTTGTTCACCGCCACATCGGCAACCGCTTGGTATTCTGTGTTTATGGTTTTTGAAGACGATGATTCTTGAAAACTTTGCTGGTTTTGGGATTGAGACATTAATCTGATTAGCTTCTCCACGCTTTGCAGCCCGGCCGCCGCCGCTTCTTGGGCCTCGTGTTCTTCCATTTTTGACGTATATCCGGCGCCGGCAGTTCTATATCCTGGCATCAACTCCACAGCCATCTTCAGAAAACCATTCAAAAACCAAACTTTATACTAAAAAAAAGAATTCTCAACTTAGACAGAGAGAAGGAAAGATAAAGATTTGGGAAAAAAGCAGAAGTTGAAACAAGGGCTGAAGTCTGATAAAATAGAGAAAGTAGAGAGAGAGAGAGAGAGAGAGAGTGTGTGTGTGTGTGTGTTGTTTTGGGGAGAGTCAAAATGATGATGCCCTTTCACTTTTTTCTCTTCTTTCAATGCGATGTTGTTTCTGACCTGCCTGTCATCAAAGGGACATAGCCAACGATATGATACCACGTGGAGATCTAAGAGAGAGAGAGACTGAGAAGGGGCATTGACCAACTTTATTTTTGTCTAAAATTTTGTAACTTGCAAACAAATGTTTTTTGTACTGAGTGAATTATATAATACGATGTGGAAAAAAATGAAAATTTTAATTATATTTTAAATTAATTGAGTAATATCGTGTAATTCATTAAGTAAATTTTAATAGAAGCGATTAAGGGGCGCTGTGGTAGCGATGATTACATTGGGTGCCGAAAGTCAAAGGTCGTAATGAGCCGTTGGATTAGAGAATCAGTTAAGGGGGCTAGGTTGGTGCCAGTAAGATAGAGGTTGACCTTTAACACCTTTTAATGCAAAATAAAAGTCTATCGGGGTTTCTGCAAGGGTAATGATATGCCGCCCAGAGATTAAAATCGAATTAAAATTAAAAAATATCGAACGGGGCCTCATTGTAAAAAAATTATGAATTTTGCTTAATGTACAGAATTTTGTTGCCAGGGGTCTTACAGAATACTCACATGAATGGGGTCCCACCTGATTTAAATATTATTAAGAATAGTGGACCATACATGTTTGTCTCTCCCGTATTCTTTCTTTTCTATATGGCAAGGAATGCTTTTTTCATTGTCTCATGCATCAGGTAACAAATTATCATATGTTTGGCACGTAAGACACTACCAATAATCTCACTATGAATATCACATTATTTGTTTCGAGATCCTATTTGAGATTACAGTCGTTTGGTGTATATTAAAATTAAACCTTTACTTTATTTTGATTTTTAAAAAAATGATGAAATATATAATTGAAAAATTTTGAATTTCGTGAAATTTATGATTGAAATTTTTAGTAAAATTTGATCAATATCAAATTCGGGCAAAGATATCGATTAGAGTAACTCATTTGATTAAATAATTCAATGTTGAAGAAGTATAATTAATTTTTTTTTTCGAAAATTTGCTAACTATATTTATATTTTCGAATTTTCATTTTTGGTAGATGTAGTCATTTTTCGAAGGAAACTGTTAGGGCTTAAAGAAAAAAGGGAATTGAGAAGTCAGTGGTAATTGAAAAAAGAGGAAAAATAAATTGTAGTCAATTTCTTCAAAGAAAAGAAAGTACGAGATCAACTTGACAAAATAATTCAAAAGATAAAAAGGTTAAATTTCTTCATACTCATTTCAAGAAGGGAGTTGAGAGAAAGATCCAAGTAGAACAATCTAGAATTAAAGAAATATAATTAAATTTGATTTGTCAATTTTATGGAAAAAACGTGATTGAGATATTCATGTGACAAAAAATTAAGAGAGAAATATTATTAATTTGAATAAAGCTAGACGTACGTACAATAATTTTACAGAAATTTTACCTATACTCACATAGATGGGCCCCGTGCGGGACCCGTGGTAATAAAAAATTCCCAAAAAAAAAAATCCCACCCCCACTTGCACCTCAAGCTTGATCCTATTAATTTCATCATGTATAAGGAATAATGAGTTGAGATATTGATGTACCAAACAAGTTAAAAATGAAGAATTTTAATTAATTTTGACTTTTCGGAAAGGAGTTGAGATATCATGATTATGTCAGGACATAATTTCAAAATTAAAAGAAGTATAATTAATTTGTTTTGGTTAATTTTAGGAAAAGGGGTAGAGAAATCGATTCGAAAATTAAAAAAACAAAAAGAAATATGATTAATTTCTACAGCTATTTGTTCAAAAATTCATCACACAATTTATATAATTCAAGAAATATAGAAGGATAATTAATTTTGACTTTCTAATTTCAGGTCGATATGTAATTGAACAATTCATAAAAATAGAGGAGTATAATTATTTGTTCTTGCTCGTTTGAGGGAAAGGAGAGGAGAGTGTTTTTTTATTAATTATGCTAGTCGTACCAATTATGTTATACATACATCATCATTTACAGTATTCTTTATATTTTGTCACGTGACAACATACCATTAAACCGTTTAAAATATAAACAATTTTCCCTCCAATCATTTTTTTACAATACATCAAATGTTAACAAGGATTTACACTCAGTTTGACAGTCCCCTCACAAATAAAGCGGGGCCAACGATTTTTAAAATTGCGGGCCCTACCCCATTGTGAGGGGCTATCACCCATAATGTACGCCAATGTTGTACATCTAGCATTTCACTTTTATAGTTGTGCATTATTGTTTTATATTGTGGATGACATTGCCCATATGCGGATGAAATTTGGGCATTGATTGAAAAATGTGGTGTTAAAATTAATGTACAAAAAGTAGTCACCTCACAATGTCAAATTTGATCTATATGTAACAAAAGTACGAAACGGGATTTTTATTGTATGTAAAAGTTTGAATTGAAAATATAAAGGGTTACATGGGATTCTTTCTCTTTTTAATAGGAGAATGACTTCTTGTTTTATTCTCCCATTCGAGGTTCTTTTGACTTCTTTATGATCATTCCATCAAATAGACCGCATTAATTACATTGTTACCAAGACTACGAAAAATATTTTAGTTTGAAAATAAATAAATTAATAGATAGTCGTAAGTTGCTTTGTCTTGTGTGAAATGTGGTGCATGTTAAAATTGGTACAATTTTTGCTAATATATTTTTGAAGTTTTATATACACAATGGTTATAAATACAATCGATATTAATTTTGGATAGTGTTTATCCATCAAGTAAATTTATTTCTACTCGCGATATTTAAAATTAAAATAATAATTTACTTTCAATAAATTCTTTGTATTAATTTAAGATTGCATTTGTTCATATATCATTCTGATATTATAAATGTCTAAGTTGTCAAGTACGAAAAAAAAAATCGATTTACAATTCGATCTAAAATTTTAGTTCACGATATGTAACAAAGATGAAAATTTTATTTTTATAAAATCGTCTCAATTTTATTAAAGTTCATCTTTAACTTTGGTAATAAGTTTGTGAGAATACTTTTTGAATGTATTGGATTGGATCACATGAAATTTAATTTATAACATTGAAAATATTTATTTTATTTTTCTTAAATGTCATAAGTGTGACCTTAATTTAAGTAGATAATGGACTTCGATTGCTAACTTGAAGTTCTATAAGGTATCAAAGAGTGAGATTAAATTGTTGGTTGATATATCGGGGCCAAGAAATTAAAATTTAAAACAACAGAGAACATATATTTGCAATATGAATCTAACTCCTATTTAATATGCACAATCATGACCTCAAAGAATTTTCTACTTGATAGTTAAATTCGAGCTCAATAATCCGACATTGATTGTTGAGTTGTGTGATGTGATCACATGAAACTCACGAATAGAAAATGGAACTTGATGATTTGTGTATATTTGAAAAATAATGTTTTGATCATTTTAATGTTGTTCCGAATATTCAAAAAATTGTCGACATGAATAATATGTAATAACAACAAGTCAAAGAATATAATATTGATTATACAATTTCCATTTAGAGCTTGTTAGATATTTTTTTTAAAAAAAAAAAAATACATTTTCTTCTCTATTCTTTTCAATCACTCATTTTTCAATAAAATAATATTACACGCAACTCAAAAATCTTTCCTTCATATTTAACCACATATTCTCCATCAATCTACTATTCCAAGATACATTCTACCTAAAAAGTGGGGCTAAATCTCGTTGTTTTAATTAAATAAACACGTGGTTAAGAAATTATCTCAATTGATCAAGAGTTGAACATGTCAACATTAATTTATTGAAGCTTTGTTTAATTGGATCCTATTAGGTTCATTGATTGTCTTCAAACTAAAAATTAAAATATATTGTAAGAGTTATAATTTATCATGGACGATAGTGAAAGTAATTAAATTTACAAAGAGCATTGCCATACAGAAATGAAACCATACAGGGCAGACACAAACATGTGGGTCCCATTTTCTTTAATAATATTTAATTCAGGTGGGACCCACATTTATGTGAGTATCCTGTACATTCTCTGACAATGAATTTCTGTACATTTAGCTTAATTGTTAAATTTAACGGGACAAGAACGTGCTAACCAAGCAGCCACGTGACGTGGTAGTGACGTGTGCCACTTGTATATGGTTAGAGAATAACTTGGAATAAAAGGAAAAGAAAAAGTTCCTTTTCTTGCTNAAAAAAAAAAAAAAAATTGCAGTAATTTTGAGCTTTTGAATAACATCTTATAAGATCAAAGGATGGAAGTAAGAGGAATCAAGAAGAACAAAGCAAAAGGGAATATTTGTAAAGCACCTTCTAAAACACCTACATATCTGATTTTTAAAACAAACTCATTACATTCTTGTTAAATGAACAAATAAGTAAATCCTGCACAAGGAATATTTGTCATCTGTTCTTTAATTAAAAACTGATGTTAATTCCCGTTTTGATTTCTTGAGATTTAAAGTTATTCTTTTCACATAAAAACATGAGCAAGATCGAGTCAACAAAGTAGAATGGAGAGAAATGCCATAATGTTTTATCAGCAAACTTGAGACGAAACAAAAATCTAAATTAGAAGATCGAGTACTTTCATGAGAAATCACAAGATATGAATAACAAACCTCTTTGCCCGAGGGTCGGGGCATAGCTAGATTCTGACAACATTAGCCTCTGTTTGGGCTCCATTTTTTAGAAAATGAATTTTTCTCTCTTTTATTTTCAATTACACATTTTTCAATAAAATAATATTACACATATTACACATTTTTCGAAAAATTACTATTAAAAAACTTAGGATTTATAAAATGATCTATGCACATAAAAAAAAAAGGTCAATATATAAACTTAATAGACAAAAAGATCTAAAATAGTAATGAATGAATAATGGACTTGTAACAAGAAAAAAGTTAGGAACATCTTGAGGTTCAAGGCATTTTATTCCATCATTGCGGGTTGGCATTGACTTCATGCTTGATGTTGCCTTAAGTACAAAGAATAGTACAATGCCCAAAACATGGCGTACAAGTTAATTCATATGGAAATGCTTGGGATGAAATTGTTTTTGTTTAGACAATGGCCACCCTTCCTTATTTTACTACTACATTTTAATTAAAACGTAATCTTCCATCTCTTGATTATTAAGAGCCAAAATAAATTCTCAGCTTTAAACGTAAATTAAATGTAAGATTAAAATCCGAGAATTTATTGTTGAATTTTATTTATAATATACCAAATATAATCATAATTTTTCATTCAGTTAATTTATTAGGTTCACTATTGATAAATAACGCTATCGGGCCTTTAGAGAAAGATTATTGGGCCAATTAATGCTTTGCGTTAGGTTTAAAAGTGCCACATGTTAAGGGAAAATTACATAACGTTTTGTTTTGCCTTTTAAAAAATCAGGTTTATACTTTATTTAATTAAAAATCAGGTTTTAATTTTCACAGTTATTATTAATAATGATATTTTTAAATAAATTAATATATATACCCACCCACCAAATTTCCTAATATATCCAAACCCTAGAATTCATTTTTCTTCCCTCTCTCCACTCTACCACCTCTCTCCTCAACGGTACCACCGCCCGCCTCGCCTCCTCCTCCCCTCCTCTCTCCCTTCCCTTCCCTTCCCTTCCCTTCTCCCTTCTCCTCCCTTCCGGCTTCGCGACGCTGCCGTTCAGCTGCTGTGAAGCAGCATCGAAGGGGAGGGCGAACGGTGGTGGCTGTGGAGGGCGAACAGTCTCCGCTCTAATGTCATGGATTTCAACTTACTGATAAAATCTATTACGGTACTGTGCATGTGCGGTATGGGTCTTTGATGTGGGCGGATATTTTGTGTGTATGGGGGCGGCGATGTACGGTTGAGGTTGAGGTTTGGGTGTATGTGACCAACTATATCGATCTGTGACTAAGTATTGGTGATCTACTGGGATTGGGGGACGAGTGTTTCGGTGTATGTGACCAACTATATCGATCTATAACCAAGTATTGGTGGTGCACTGAGATTGGTGGACGGGTGTTTGGGTGTATGTGACCATTTATATGGTAACTATGACCTGTGACCTTAAAATTCATTACTCTGTAACTAAAAATATAACTTGTGACCAACAAGTATGGAATAGTTTTTTTTAACTTGTGACCAATTAAAAATCTGTGACCTGTA
>CAIGRQ010037503.1:0-13380 GCA_903798375.1 Fraxinus sp. D2006-0159
TCGTGAAGTCGGTGGGCTCGAATTATTTTTTCAGATTATGTTGATCATACCGTTACTCTGTGCAGATTTCATTATGATAATTCTATCAGACTGTCTTGAAGGAGATACTCCAGAAATAACATAATATTATTTTAGTAGAGAATTTGTGATTGAAAAGAATAAAGAAAAATGTATTATAATTTCAATGGGAGCCAAACGGGAATCATATTTCTATCATAGTACAACACTAATTAACAAGGAATTAATTCCACCCTCGCAAAAAATATATTGAGATTGATGCCTGTGATAAGATTCAACACTCGTTAAATTCGTGGCTCATGTTGCCACAACTAATCAGTTGGAAGATGCTCTCACCACACCTTTGTACACGACTTGACTCTAGTTGCTTCGGTCCAAGATTGATTTTTCTTTTGAAACATTATTTTATGGGGGCATGTTAGTGGGAGTATTCAAAAATAAATAGAAGTTTTATCAAATCTTTTATTTCAGATATTCTTTTGATAAGTCTTATTACATCATGTAATTGAGATATTCTTTACTTGAAAGTATTAGATAAACATACAAATAGGATTCTCATCGTATCCCTATACAAACACAATTCGAAAAGAAAATTAAACTAATTGCTTAAAATTATTTTTAAGTATTATTTTTCTATCGTACAATCAACATTGGCACATTTGTCATAAGGTTGATCATGTATTTCTAGATTCTTGTGTATTGGTTTCAACTTTTTTTTTCTCGAATACATGTATTTTGTTTTGAACTTCATTAGCTTAGGAACTTTTATTGCATTAAAAAAAGTAAAAAATTCTCATTATATCTTTTTTTTTTTTTAATAAATAGCAAGATATTATACAAGTAACTTAATAAATGTCAGTGAATACAATATATTTTGATTCCTAAAACATATTTGAAGCCATAATAAATAAAATATAAGTAGAAAAAAGTATACATTGGAGACAAAGGATTCCCTTTTATCTCATCTGTTCGCATAATGGTTCCAATTCCAATGCCATTTTGTTGCTTATTCGTTTTCTAATCATAATTCCTTTTTATACCAAAGGTTAGGTGTCAATTTATTATTTATAAATAATTTAATTATAATTATCGCACTATTAGCCATTGATATCATTTTTAATCTTTGTCGACTTCTCGCTTTAAGCATAATGTGTTACAGACACTTACGTTAAAAATGTATTTGAACGTGAGAAAAAAGCTCATCATATAATCTAAAAAAGTATAAGAAAAGCGCAGTTTATTCATTTACGTAAAAATATTTTTATTTATTTATTTTCATGCTAAAAGACTTATGTAAAATATTCCCCAATGTGATAGAATTTGATGATGTCACGATCACGAAATAGGATAATTTTTAATTGAACGAATATCAAAGTTGGATCGAGAAACCTCTCGCAATTCATATTTTATAAAATTCAATCAAAAGCCAAAAAAGCTTTCGTATAAATAAAAATTGCATGTTGGTCCCCAATATTCTTAACAAAGTATAATACAAGCCCTAATTAAATGAAAACAACATATTTAACTAATATCGATTCAAGTTGAAAAGCCAAGAAGCAAGCTTGCTATATTTTCAAATTAGACATATTTGTATGAGACGATTTAAAAAACATAAAGTTGACTTGAACTTTTTCATTATATTTATACAATCAATTTCGAATATGTTTCAATCTTCGTTAAAATTTCACTGGTTACTCGTGAAAAGTAAAAACAAATCACTTCAAATTTTGAAACGAAATATTGTTTTGTAAAGTTAGACATCTATTTGAGGATATTTCGACAATAATAAATAGTTGATGATCAAATTGCCACTCAAATCTTTTCTCGAAATACATTTCATTTATTTAGTTACTCATTAAGAAACCTATGTATATAATTGGCATGGTTTGAAGTAGTGACAAAACCCATCTCATTTCTTGGAATTGAAAGATAATCCACTCTACGCCTTTTAATAATTAGCATGCAACTTAAAATCTTTAATCTTACGTTAAATGGACCATTGTACGATGATTAATCTAACCTTATTTGACAAATGGTTTATAGTCCAACCACAAACACAATTTAGCGATTTACCCACAAATCCCATTAAAGGGCATTTCAAATTTAATAATACCCACAAAATATTAGAGGCAATAATGTTTTTATTTCCAATTTGAAGGGCTCCTTCTTTCCAGTTAAATAAATGTCATTTGCAGTCACAAAATATTTAGCGATATTTCAATTAGGTCATTGAACTCCAACTTAGTTCCAAATTTCACCATTCTATCATATTCCATCACCTATTATCGCGAAGCAATAAAAATTGTTTAGTTGACAGTCATACAGTAACGAATTTCTCTATGAGGCGCCATATAAAAAAAAAAAATAGTAACATGGGTTTATGGCAACTTTTTTAAATTTAAATGTTAAAAGACGTGTTTATTTTTACACTTTTAGACATGCGTGGATGGCAATGTGACTTGTATGGGGCAAATCGGCCATTGTCGTCCTCCTTATTGTCTGATATTTTTGTTACCTTACCACACTCATATATCCGACTAAAGCGGGGATTGGCATATCATCTATCCCATTTATCGTTCTATTTATTTATATATTTAGTTATTGATTTTTTTTTTTTCAATTTGTTAAGATCAACCCATGCTCTTTTTAAAAATGATGATAAATATTTTTTTTTATTTAATAAAAATGTTTAAATTTGAAATGAATTTTAAACGAAGCGGGTAGTGGGACGGGGATCATGTTTCTCGTACCCGCCTTAGGGCAACGACCTCCGTCCCGTTTATCCGATTAGACGGATAATCTCCACCCCCATGCAGGGCGTCGTTGTCAGTGGGTATCGAGTTGAACAATTTTTTTTTTTTGTCACCCCTATGCATGAAGTGATAAATTACTAAGTCATATAACTATTAGGTGAAAGATTCTCTGCAACATATCTACCAATTAAGCAATTTTTATCGATACGGAATTCGATCGGTGAAATTCCATCATTCTGTCTAAAGTGCTTTAAAGCACAGTCACAACTATCAAACTCGACTAAATTATTGGATCCTAGTTGGTCTTGTGATCGATAAGCAATGCATTAGCCCACTAGATTCATTTCTACTTCTATACACCCATAGAATCTCAGTGGGATTAATGTGTTTATCTCCAATTTAAAGGGCTCTTTATTTATTCACTCTTTATATAAATAAATATATATGCCTTCTTTCTCTCTCTGTCTCTCTCTGTGTAATCAGTGCTTTTAGAGTTCAGTAACACCGAAGTATACTGACAAATTGAGGATTCTTCAAACTTAAGGTTGGTCTGAAAACTTACTGAAATGAAATACTCTTATGAAATTCACGTTTCTTCTAAATCCCATCTGCTATATGTTAAGAAGAATCTGTGATTTTTTTTATTTTTTTTTTTAACTATGCTTCTGTCTCTATCCATTTTTATTTTTTTTTTAGGTTTAATTGGAGCTCTTGAGTTAAGTTCATAATTGGTTTGAGCTTAACGGAAATGGGTTGGTCTTAGATCTTTAAAAGGTGGGGGTTTATGTACTCTACTCAATATTGAGAAATTTGAGACATTATTATTTATAGGTTTCATTTAGTATTCTGATACTAATTTTCTTTTAATTTAAGTAATTTCACAGGAAAACAGTTGTAATTAGATTTATTTTTGGGTTAATCCTAGAGTTAGTGTACAAATCCTTTATTTTTGGGTTAATCCTAGAGTTAGTGTACAAATCCATGTTCTACTGCATCATCAATTGTCTGGATCAGTTTTTTTGTTAGGGAGATAATTATATGATCTTGCTATTTTGATTAAGACAAGTTCAGTAGATTCTTATAGTAGAAGAATTTATGTTTAGCTTGTATAAAATTTATGATTTAAAGAATTGAGAATAGTTCTGTTTGTTCTGAACAGCAGATTTAGGAAATTCTGTAGGGGGTTTACTGCATAATGTGAAACTGTGATTACATATGAGTTAGCAGTTTCAGTAGCATGTATTAAGCTTCATATTTCCTGCTAAATTCCGGAATGGAAGAGAGTTCACTTGTTCTTGCTGTTTATCCAAATTCATTTTTTTTCTTCTTAAGAGTTTTCTTATTTTCTTGGTACTGCGGATTCTCAAGAAAAAATCGAAGATCCCCTTCATGGAAGCATCCACTAGTATCTAGACATGTTAGAAGCCAATCAAAAAGCATAGTGAGGAAAAGCTGACATTTGCAATTCAATGCAAGCATCACGAAGTCAAAACAGATCAAGCATGTCCAATACATTGCAATATCAGCCAGTACAAAAGTTAGAGGCATACTTTCCAACATTTCAACATTTTGGCGATGACTTAAGCTACAACAGTAGCAATGTTGGAAACAGCTGCTCTATTCAGATCTCTCATGACCAATATTGCACGCTAGAGTCATCCCCAATGAGTGTAAATTATACTGTTCATAACTCGCCATCTAATGTCATTTTCTCATCCGGCGCGAGTCCTATGTCCCAGAAACATTCTCAGTTGTACCCAACTGAGCCATGTTTATCTCTGGACACTAACTATGGCTCCTCTATAAGTGAATCTTGCATAACTGAGGATGTGAATGACTTCAGGCACAAACTAAAAGAACTCGAGACTGTAATGTTGGGACCTGATCTTGACATTCTCGCAATTTACAATACCTTACCAAGCAATATTATAGCGACACCAGATATAGACAATTGGAGACAAACAATGGAGGCTATTCCCAAAGGGGACTTGAAGAAGGTACTTATTGCTTGTGCAAAAGCAGTGTCGAATAATGATTTGTTGATGGCACAATGGCTGATATCTGAGTTGCGTCAACTAGTGTCTGTTTCTGGTGAACCGATACAGCGTCTGGGAGCTTACATGTTGGAGGGGCTTGTTGCCAGGCTGGCTTCTTCGGGGAGTTCCATTTATAAATCTCTAAGATGCAAAGAACCTGCAAGTTTTGAGCTACTATCTTATATGAAAATTCTCTATGAGGCCTGCCCATACTTCAAGTTTGGATATATGTCTGCAAATGGTGCCATTGCAGAAGCTATGAAGGATGAAAACAGAGTGCACATAATTGATTTCCAGATTGGACAGGGGAGCCAATGGATATCTCTAATCCAAGCTTTTGCAGCCCGTCCTGGAGGGCCACCTCAAATCCGGATTACAGGTATTGATGATTCTACATCAGCTTATGCACGTGGAGGAGGACCAAATATTGTGGGACGGAAGCTATCTAAGCTTGCTCAGACTTTCAAGGTACCTTTCGAATTCCATTCTGCATCCATGTTCGGTTGTGAAGTTCCCCTTGAAAATCTTGGAATTCGACCTGGTGAGGCATTGGCTGTGAATTTTGCATTCATGTTACATCACATGCCGGATGAAAGTGTCAGTACCGAAAATCATCGAGACATGCTATTGAGGTTGGTCAAAAGCCTAAATCCCAAAGTGGTGACATTAGTTGAACAAGAATCCAATACAAATACTGCTGCATTTTTTCCTAGGTTCGTAGAAGCATTGGACTATTATACGGCTATGTTTGAATCAATTGATGCAACTCTCCCCAGGGAACGCAAGGAGCGAATCAACGTCGAGCAACATTGTTTAGCAAGGGATGTTGTTAACATTATAGCCTGTGAGGGAACAGAGAGAGTGGAACGGCATGAGCTTCTTGGGAAATGGAAGTTGCGTTTCAAAATGGCTGGTTTTAGTCCGTACCCCTTGAGTTCTTTGGTAAATGCTACAATCAAGACTTTGCTCCAAAACTACTGCACTAAATATAGGCTTGAAGAAAGAGATGGAGCTCTATATCTTGGTTGGTTGAATAGAGATTTGGTTGCTTCCTGTGCCTGGAAGTGAAATCCGTGCAGTGATCTTCCGTGTAATAAGGAGGTTTCAAGCAAACTCTGATTTGTATTTTCATGTTTTCCCCTTGTTTACTGTAATACAAATGTACCAAATCGAATAAGAAAAAAGTATTATTCTACATTAATTTGGAGTCAATTGCCTTAATTCTTCTTTGCCATTCGCAATTATATGGAACAACCTGAACCAAACTAGAACGAGACTGAACTAGCCAGTTTAATTCGGTTCAGTACAGTAGTTCACCAGCAATGGTGAGATTAACTCAATGGTGTTATATCAAGCCTTGTAAAATAAAGCGATTTCTGATCCAGATCATAATGTTATATCAAGCCTCAGAATTAGCTCACTATCTTCTATTCAAACGATGGAATACTTGAAGCTATTAAAGCATTGAAGAAACTATTTTGAACATCTACTTTTCATTACTTGTTTTTCACTAGAATATTTTTTACAACAATCGAAAGTTTCCACTCTCTGACCAATAAATAGTTAAACCAATGTTTAAGTACAAATCATTCCTCTCAGAACAGGGCAGGAAAATCTCAACCAACCCATTGGAAGAAACTAGAGAATAAGAAAATATTTTTAAAAAGAAAATAGTATGCCATGCAGAATCATTTTGTTGCAGCTAATCTAATCCCCTGCTGCAGAAAATATTATTGAGTTTTTGCACTAATATGAACAACCATGTCGAAGCCAACAGGTTTGTTTTCTCCGGCCGTTGATCTGGATTCACCATTTATAGACATACCAGTGTCACTTCCAGCAGTATTTTTGCAGACGGACTTAGATGGAGGGGTACCATGGTCATGCTGTCCTTCATATGTTGTAATAACCATCTTTGGATCATGGGAAGCCCTTTCCACATGTTTCTTAACTGGACAACCAGTATGGGTGCACCTATAGTAACTCCTTCATAACATAAAGAGTGGGGATCAGAGCAACAAGGATGCTTACATAGAAGTAGATTATACCAAAGCAAAATAACGGAATTTCTAAAAAAGTAAATGGATCTGCACTTTTTTTAATTTGGGATAGGTCATCATCATATAAGGTAATACATTCCTCTTTATTAAAATTTAAAGTACACGACATACATACACACAAATTTTAGGCTACTTTTAAGGGTAAAAATGAATAAGATTGTCACAAACAATCACTTTTCTAACTTACATCATTTGCGAGTTTTGGATTTGACATATAGGCAAGTCACAGTACTATATCTAATATTGCCATCTATTCAGAGAAAATTGAAGTAAACTGTTAATTTCATGAAAAGCAAGTAGCAAACTCTTGAGGTTTAAGAATTAGTAAAACTCGTTAACTTTGCTCATTTTGTAATGAAGTTTAGAGATACTAAACCATAGTGCAACATTATTCCATAATCGAACTGGAAAACGAGAAACGAAATAAATATGGAGCAATCCTAGAAGCTGAGACCTATTTACCTTCCACTGTAAACTTCATTATCATTTGGCTTGAGTGTAAGGATTGTCAGGAGTTAAAAAATGAACCCAAATCGATAAGCATCATATATTATGTTGACAGATGTATGTTGTCAATAGTTTTCAAAAGGTGTTCAAATAAATTATAAAAAATCTTCAGTGATGGCTTATAAAGCGAGTACAATGGCTTGAAGATTCAAACTTCTTATTTGATAATATTACTCATCAAAAATTGGGTTTAAGTCTTTCAAAAGCAGCCTCTCGAATGTCAGCTAGTTGCCCCCGTAATATGCTATTGATGATGATAAATAGAAGGCAGTCAGTAACAAGCAATCCATACAGCTAATAGAATACCATGTAACAAAAAATTGTCATTCCGCATTGTAGAAAATTATATTACCTAGCGTATTAGATCTTGATGAAGTTTTAGAAGTAGGCAGTAACAAGAATCCACATGGCAAATAGTGTACCATGTAGCAAAAAATTGTCATTCTGCATTTTAGAAAATTATATTACCTTGGGTTCGGATTGCCTTTAACAAATTTCTGCCCATATTTTCGCCAGCGGTAGCCATCATTCACTACATCAATCTCACTTATAGTCTGAACAACATGTCGTGATTCAGAATTGGGTTTATTCAGTTTATCATCAACTCCAGAAATCTCTCTCTTCCTGCAAAGGCATTAGTTCAGTGACAAAAAATGTTAAGCCCATAGCAAAGGTCATACAATAAAAAAAACAGAAAGCTTCTGGTTGAACATACTGTCGTTTCGAGTCTGAACAGAAATAATTTTCATCGCAGATTTCAGTACTTGACCGTGAAGCACCCGCCTCAAGATCACCAGTTTCTGTAACAGGCAATGGCTGTGAAGTCTCCCTTGGTTCCATATGTTGAGCTGCATCACCAGGTGCAATTGGCTCAGCAACATCTGAAAGGTCAGTAAATCAGTCAAGATTTGTTCCAAATGTTAAAATAATCAAAGCTGAGATTTAGGAAGTAATCAAAGTTACCTTCTGATGCAGTCATGATCAGTGACTCTGGTCTTCGCACTAGAAGACCAGTGGCCACATGGGGACTGTGTTGTGTTTTAGGATGGTCATGATTCCCAAGGTAATTAACGTCCTTTAGATTACCATCATATGATCTCTCCACTTGCTTTTTCACTGGGCAATTTGGGTAAGTACATTTGTAGTAGCTTCGAATAAATTCATTTCCTTTCACAAGCTTCTGCCCATATTTTCTCCAGTTGTAGCCATCATCTAATGATTTATCTGGTACTTTAGAGGGAGTGTTTTCTGGATCAGATTGCAGTCCTTGAACTCCAGGGTCAGGGTTCCTTCTCGGTGCCAATTTCTCTGCTTTCTCAGGTCTAGTAGAAAATGAAAATTGCTGTTGATAGGAATGTGATGCAGGCCCTCCAAGTTCCGAACTCGGTATTTGTGGAAAACTATCTGAGACCATTTCTTTTTTTATAAAAACAGATTTTTCTTCATTGCTCATTGAATCATGGCATCCAGCAACCCAGCATTGTTTAGACTGTGGATTGTTAGATTCTTGTTTCGGTACAACAGAAACTTTCTCAGAGACACTGGAGGGAGTGCTTCCTTGATCAGACTGTGAACCACAGGCTACAATGTCAAGGTTCCTCCTTGGCTGCAACTTCTCAAGAGCTTTCTCTGGAATAGTAGAATAAGAAGATTTCTGTTGACGATATTGTGATGCAGGTATGTCGGATATGAAACTTGGACCTGGCAGCACAGCATCTGGAGCCTTCTCCTTTTTGACATTAACAATTCTTTCTTCCCCTAATTCTGACTTTTGCAATACAGCATCAGGGCTCTGTCTCGGCTGCAAATCATAAATTGTTTTGGGGATTATAGGTATTCCATAGGGAATACTTTCTTGATCTGATTGTAAATTATGAACTCCAGTGTCACGGTTCTGCCTTGGCTGCAATTTCTCCATAGCTTGATCTGATCTTGTAAAATAAATGTATTGGTCTTGATCATATTGCTTCTCTGGATTTGAACTTTTTGTTTCCACCACAATATCAGAAGTGTTCTCCCTTTTAATAGACGCAGCTTTGTCCGCTTCCCATAATTCTGATACACCACATCTGGCTTCAGTATTTTGTCTATGCTGCAAATCATTTGATTCTTGCTTGGGTGTTACAGATGATTGAGATGCCGGATTACTATTCTCAAGATTTTGCTTCAACAACAAATCACCTGATTCTCTCTCAGGCATTGCACAAAGAGAGTTTTCTTCTTGACTAGAATGTAACAACTGAATGCCAGTAGGTTGGTTTTGTCTCTGCTGCATGTCAGTAGACATCTTCTCGCAAATAAAGGGGGGAATGCACCCTCCTCTTGATCAGACTGCGATGTATCTGACTTCAGATTAGTATTCAGTCTCTTCTGCAGTTTGCCCAACACTCACAAGGCATTACAGATTGATAGCAATCTTTCAAATTGAACTCTACTTCATGAAATCCAGTGTCAGAATCCTGTTTCTACTGCAATTTTGGTATAAACAGCTTCTAACAATGTCTTCCTTGCAGTACACCCAGAAGAACACTAAAAAAGAATATAGTAAATTCATCTGCAGAAACAATGATCTCCACGCTTCATAATGATAGTCAAAATGAAAACAATGAAGCCAAAATTCATATGTCAATATGAATTAATCCACAATATTATTGGCCATTTGTATCTACAGAATCCTGAGAGAAGCAGGAGACGAGAATTAATCTTTAACGTGAACGCGGGAGATGCTTCACGGTGTGAGACACAAGTGTTCGAGCACCAGCAGAAGATGATTACGCTAACAACAATCACCGGTCAAAATGCATATTGAGTGTAACTTTTATATAAAAAGTTATCCAACACAGAAACGAAGAGGACTAAATCAGTAAGTCACCAAGGAGCCTATTGAGGGAGCAAATTTTCAAAATATTAAAAAATGCAGACTCTCACATTGCACCTAATCTGTAATCTCTCTCTTAGACTCTTACAAACACAATAGGCTCAGGAGACCACCTCTCTCTCGGCCTTTTCTCTTGCAGCCACCAACCAAGCCCATCACTCTTTCACTCTTTATTTTCTGTCGTATTTATTTATAAAGAGATCTTCTTAGATCAACACGACCTGTCTTTTTTCTATCTGAGATTTTAGAACCATTTGTCTTGCATGTGTCAGGTCCGGCCAGTGTTTATATGAGATTGTTTTAATTGTTTTCTGAGCTCGCTTAAGCTTATGTTTAATGCCCAGTTGCTAATTTTCATTTTCTTGCATGCCTAGTTGTTCGTTGATTGTGCCCTTTTTTCTACTTATAGCGATTCTTGGTTGTAAGTTTCTCTTTTGTATAAGGATATAATTTCTTGCATTCAGTATTATGAGTTATGAATTAATATCACATTTTAAAAATAAAATAAATGGGGCCCAAAACAGGGATGGGGACCCCACCCTGCCCCCTGCCTTAAATGGGGGTGGGGACAGGAAGAGCTTTGCTGGCCAGCCCGCCTCGTTACCATTCCTAATCAGAAGTACAAAATTCCAAAATAGTATTAAAAGCTCTCTGGATTTTTCTCAGAGATGTGTGAAGGAAGAGCTTCTTGTGTAACCATCAATGCAAATAAACACTAACAGCAAAGGGTGGTAAGTCACCCATTTTCAATAGCTCTATCTATTTCCAAGGCAAAGCATTTTATAATAGTCATTCAAGACAAAAACTCAAAAAGATTCTAACCGGGCCAAACAATGTTATAAAAACATTGGTTATGTGCAAACAAAACACAAAATAACTTTTTATCGTAAAACATCAAGAATTTAAAAGTTGAAATTAAATAATATGTTGTCACCTCTGTTGGTTATTTTTTCTGCTATGTTTCCAACATCCTTTACTCAGAAGAGTTAATTCTCCAGGAAATTTCAGCTTTAAAATTATATTTAATTTCTAAATTGCGCGTACCATTGGACTGAAGAGACCAAATAAAGCACACATACCAAATATGCAACTAGCATTGCTCATTAGCAGACTCAAATGCATATGCACGAAAATATGCTATTTCTAGAATTAATAAAATTCCATCTTCATCTTGTCAAAAAAATAAATAAATAAAAATCCCTCTTCACCCACCAAGTTTTTAGTTCTACACTTTTCATCTCAATTATATAAATTGATTTCACTTTTTTTGTGTATTCCTAGTTTCTTCGAAGAACAATAAGCACATATACCACACAGCAAGGAATCGATTCAAAAAAATTCAAGAAATTCTTAAAGAAAAATAAAAGAAAATTCATAAACCTTAGTCATAGCTGGTTCACCTTCAATTCCAAGTTACAGGAGATATTAACCCAAAAAAATAATTAAAAAAAAAATACACAATTGAAAACAGAAAAAACCCGGAACAGGGAATCAATTACCTCAGCTTTATCCAATTCTGGGCAATTTTAGAAGAATCAGAGGCGGATGCCTGTGGATGAGGGGGAACCAGAAAGATTCATTTTTCCATCAAAAGCAGAATTGACTTGACCAAGTAATAATTATTATACCAAATACTAACTCAAAGATGAACCGTGGATGAGTGACAACAGTTTTGACTAGAATGCGGGAGAGGCAGCCGTCGGATATATCTGATCACGCATATTATAATTCATATTTCTCTTTCTACATGTTAACACACAATAAGGGGTTCTTTTGAAAAAAAAGGCTTGGTCAAAAGATAAAAATGTCGGTAAATAAATAAAATAATTACAAAATATAATTTTATTAAAAAGACAATACTATCATTTTAGTTAACAAATAAAAATCAAACACTCCCTACATTAAAACACGGATAAAAACTTTCATCTTTTTTACTCTGAAAATCTAAAACATATCGATAGCTGAAGAAAAAAAATTGTTTCCCGTCAATTACTTCGAATTGGTAAGTATATTTAAGAATGTTTAATTTCGTTTTCGTTAAATGTGTATACGTTTTTACTTGATAAATTTGAATGAATGTTTACAAATTATATTTTGTCATGCACATATACGAGGATTATACTCCTGATTTGTTATTTTGGTGATTTTGAATTGAATTAAAATAATCGATGCATATGGAAATGGAAATGGACGAATAGCATAAAAGGTAATATGGCGACACATATAACAAAGACTACATCGTCCGAGGAACTGTAACATGATATACAGAACAAGCTGAATGTCAATTCATCTCGATACAATATGGTACTGAGATATCAATTCAGAGAGAATTTGTCATATTCAATTCCACCTTTAAAGGTTATATCTGATATTAAAGTGAATTATTTGTTTGAGTTGAACAAAACGCAAGCAGCACCGATTTTCGTGACTTTAGTGAGAAAGGACGGCGAGAAAGGTAGAAATGAACATTTGGATGGACCTGGTGATAATGCAAATGATTTTTGGGATACAATGGAGATAGCTCGCGATGATGACGCTAATATTCTCGAGACAATTGTTCTTCATCGTGACATTACTACGGCGCACATAATTCAATCGGTAGTTCAATACAGCGAGAATGTAAATGAATTTACAAATGAAGATTTAACTGCTTTATCCCGTCAGAGACATGAGCTAGGTGGGAGCTCAGGGGCCGGAACGAGCGCACCTTCATCTAATTCTTCACGTGTGGTTCCCGATGATGAAGCTTTGTATGTTGAGCAACTGTTTGAAACGAAGAAAGCTTTACAGGAAGCTGTGCACCTGATGGCATTGAAATNGATCTGCATGTTGAGCAACTGTTTGGAACGAAGAAAGATTTGTAGAAAGTTGTGCACCTGTTGGCATTGAAATTCAACTTTAAGTTCAAGGTAAAGAAATAAAAAAAAAATCCTCGTTGACACTTGTTAGCGTCGACAACAGTTGCTGTTGGAAGTTGCAAGCAACTAAGATGGATACGAATGAGAATTTTGTAGTTCGCAAGTATACACGAAAACATACTTGCGAATTGGAGATTCGTCAAAATGATCACAGGCAAGCTCGATCATGGTTTATTGGTCGACAGTAATGCACAAGTAGCAGGACCCACG
>CAIGRQ010037548.1:0-18320 GCA_903798375.1 Fraxinus sp. D2006-0159
TGTTTTTGTATTTTTGAAATGGTATAAAGTAAATACCTTAGAAATGTATTGTTCCCTAGGGAAAATACACTAGACTTACAAGAATACTTAGCGATTGGGCAAGAAAATATTGGGCTTTGTTGGGCTGCCTTTAAAAAGTGGGAAAATGGCTTTGTTGGGTTTGATTCAAGAAAATTGTGGCCTTGATTACGGATTAGGATTTGAGTTTGTCAGCTTGGGCTGGGTTTAGAAAGTGGAGAGTGGGGGTGGGGTGAATTTGGTTCGATGTTTATTTACTTTTTTGTACAATTTTTTCATCGGATCTAATTACCATTGATTAAAAACATGCAAGGTGTTTAAATTCACTAATAGGGGCAAACAAGTCCAAAAATGACAAATTTGTCAAAATGAAATATTTTTGTAGATGACAATCCAAAGAGCAACATCGAGTCTATAAAAAATAACACATAAAATAAGTTATAATTCTTTTAATAGTCCTGCTACATTTATATTATGGGTTACACCTTGATTCACACTCTTCCACGTGACATGATCTAAACCATTAATTTCCACCCACTTTTCTCATCAATGCACGATCTATTAGTGAAATCTGGTCTAATTATGCCTTAGTTTTTAGCTTCTTTAAATATAAAAAATTCTCAATCGACAAAGCATCAATACACACAGACAGTTGAGACCTACAGTCGAAGGTAGGCCCGAAGGGGCGATTCTTAGAGGCTATTCCTAGGCCACTCACACGGAGAATGTCGTGCTAGATGTACACTAGCATTATTCTTTTTTCAAAACAATTACACGTTACATAATTGACATACAATGTAAGTTACAACTAACATTTATTGTACTTCATTAAACATAGAATATCTGTAAAATATTTGCAGAAAATTACACGTACATAAAAAAAAATTATAGAAAAATTACAGTGTAACAAAGTTAATAGATTGAAGATACCTGATTTTTTAAATATTTCATCATATTTTTGTACTGTTAAAACACTTAATTCGCCTGATTTTTAAACTTGATCCCCAATTGTTCCATAGTTGCATAATTAACCCCACTTAACAAACAGTTCTCTTCTTCTACTACTACCAGGGTGGATTTTCAAGTATACTTCTCAGTTCTCACAAACATCATCCAATACCTTCGACTGCTAATCTTAAAAAGGCTAAAACAAAAATAATACATGGAAATCAAGAAACCTTAATAACCAAGCCTCGGAAATCAGATAATACAGACGAAAATTACATACAAGTACAACTCACCCAGTACATCAAACACACTATAAAAACACTAAAGCTATACGTCAATCATAAGTGTCCATATTTTGATGCTAGCAAAAATCCTAAGCAAGTGTTAAGGTAGAAATCATAGATAAGATTTATTTAAGGACAACGGCATATGGAGGAAAAGTCACAGCAATGTCAAAATATTTTGTACAAATAGCTTAATTCTTACATAATTGACATACAATGTAAGTTACAACTAACAATTATTGTACTTCATTAAACATATAATTTCTGTAAAATATTTGCAAAAAATTACACGTACATAAAAAAAAAAATTATAGAAAAATTACAGTTTAACAAAGTTAATAGATTGAAGATACATGATTTTTTAAATATTTCATCATATTTTTGTACTGTTAACACTAAATTCGCCTGATTTTTAAACTTGATCCCCAATTGTTCCATAGTTGCATAATTAACCCCACTTAACAAACAGTTCTCTTCTTCTACTACCAGGGTAGATTTTCAAGTATACTTCCCAGTTCTCACAAACATCATCCAATACCTTCGACTGCTAATCTTAAAAAGGCTAAAACAAAATAATACATGGAAATCAAGAAACCTTAATAACCAAGCCTCGGAAATCGGATAATACAGACGAAAATTACATACAAGTACAACTCACCCAATAACACACTATAAAAACACTAAAGCTATTCGTCAATCATAAGTGTCCATATTTTGATGCTAGCAAAAATCCTAAGCAAGTGTTAAGGTAGAAATCATAGATAAGATTTATTTAAGGACAACGAAGGAGGCATATGGAGGAAAAGTCACAGCAACAAGAAACAATGCAGGGCATACAAAATTTACATCGCAAACAATCCAGAATAGAAGGCGCAAAAATGATTGATAAGACTTCAGCATACTGCTAAAACTGCCAGGGGAAATGATGCAACCAAAGATTAAAAACTGAATCGCTTACATGTGGAATGCTAATAAATATCCATTGATGTCCAGTAAAATCCGTGGTGTAAATGATTAAACCATAATTTCTCAAACTAGCCAGAAACTTGGGCACAAAAAAATGGGCAGAAAAACTGTAAAATTTCTCTCCCACACGATTCATGACTTAAAAATCCAAAGCAAAGAAGACTGTAAATCAGGCAAATTAAAAAAAATTGAATCAATACACTTTAAAAAAGAATCACTGAGAAGCACCCAGCCACTTTGAGAAGTTCTCGAATTCAGTGTAATCGCTATCTGAGATCATTGTCTTGTACCATGACTTGCTGGCAGCCTTGATAGCTGAAGCCTCCTCCTGAAAAAGAAAACAATAGGGAGAATTCAAAGGAAAAAAAAAAAAAAAAAATCATTCTGGACATGAAAAATATATAAATACAAACATGATGCTAACAATTGGGGGAAAATTCAAAGGCAATAAAATCTTTTAAAGTTCCTTTATGATATGTGGAACAATCATTTAAACAAAAAATTAGAACAAAGACAAGTTAAGACCAAATACATAAAGAATGTTAACAGGACAACAAACTTCGACAGGATGTTTACTGCAGGATGTTTACTGTCAAATCAATAGCAAACTTTACACAATTCACAGCAACACAAGGCAAGAATAGATGCACCGTGGGAATAACAAAAATGTGCATTGCCTATTCCAACAATACCTTCAAGTGTCAACTCATTTGAAGTTTGCCTACAAATACAAGTGCATAATACACGTCTCTGTCTCAGACTATTGCCACTCTCAAGCAAAGGCATCTCATGCAGGCAAGACCAGAAAATAAAAAATCTTGAACGAGCAAATTAACGATTTTGAGTCAATAGAGGTCATGACTAGTCGAGCACTCTTAACATGACATGTACACTGCCTATATAAATTCTGTATGGTCAAAAGGCAAAGCTAACTCAATACATCGTAACAAAGCAAAAGGTTCAAATTGCTGCAAACATCAGTTGTTGCAAGCAATCCCACTAAGCTTGCACCATCTAAATAAAACCACAAACCAATTTCCAATCGGGGAACAGCTTCGACACGCATCCTACTAACCTATTATACTAACAGTCAATCACAGACATAAATGGCATAATTAATCATTGACTATGAAACTGAACATCATCAACAACACAACAATTTCCATGATAAATTAACAGGGACAGAGAGTCATCAATTACTATTGTTTGACATGCAAAGATATCAAAAAACTGAAATATACAAACATAAAAATACAAGATTATGGTGTGACAAGTCAGAATTTATAGACTGATCAAAGGCATGAACAACCAGACCAAATTCAACAATACCTTAGTGATCTGCTTCCTCTTCTTGTCTAGCTTCTCCTGTTTAGCCTTAACACGCTGTGCCTCAGCCAAGAGTGCCATCCTCCTTGCAGCCTTGGCATATGGGTTAAGCTTCAGCATTACGTTCAGATTCTTCAGGGGGTTCTTCTTCAATGGCGCTCTCTTGATCTCCTTCTTGATCGGCTTCACCACGGATTGCACCTCGTCGGAGTTGATGATCCTAGCCAGGTCGGCATTCACCATCTTGGCCCGAGGCAGCACATATCCCTTCTTCTTCTCGGATGGCTTGTCAAATGTCCCGTAAACCTCATCCAATTTCTCGAATGCTGACTTAGTCCAGACAATAAACCTCCCAAGATGTCCACCTGGAGCGAGCTTAAGTAGGTTGAGACGCGAAACATGAGAAACCTCGACGCCAGGGATGTTTCGGAATGCCTTCACTAGCTTTGCTCCCTCCGTACCATACACAACAAGGGGGCCTTTCCTGGAAATGTATCTGCGGTTCCGCATTTTACCCTTTCCAGGGCGGATTGCGACACTATCCTTGGCCTTTTCAGCATCAGGGTATGCTCCAATTTGCTTAAGAGTTTTAATAGCAGCATTTGTTTTTTCAATAGCCTCAGCANACAACAAGAGGCAGCTCAGGAACTTCCTCAATGCGGTGTCCCCGAGCTAGAACAAGGGATGGAACAGCAGACGCCGCAATAGCGGAAACAACTGCGTGGCGCTTTTGTGTGACGTTCACGGCTCTATGCCAGCGGCGCCAGATCTTGGTGGGGGCGAACATACGACCACCACGGCACATGTTGCCAAAAGCACCCTGCCCAGCGCGGTGGGTCCCACCGCCAGGCACCCTGGGGATACGGGATACAGCGCGTCCGGTTCCCCATGACTCGGCGGAGGTCTGGTGCCCAGCCTTCTTGGACACGGCGTAAGGCTGGCGAGCATTCTTGGAAATTTGGCCGTGCACGAATGTCACCTGGTCAGGGCGGATCGCCGCCTTCATCACATCGGGAAGTGGTATGGAGTTGGCGGAGCCTCCATCGGTGGCCATGTCATTTTCCAGGGATTGGACGGTGACTAGAGGACGGGCGGCAGCGGCGGCCATCGCAGAGCAGCGAAGGTTTTGCAATTTGCTGGGGGGAGGGGGCGATACGGTTTGTTGGGTTGAGAGTGACAAATAGGGTTTGAGTAATGCAATATATAGTTAAGACTGTGAAATGACTATTAAGTACAGAGTGCCACTGCTGAGGTTTTTTCAGGCATTTCGGAAACGGGCTTATGGTTTGGAGTGGGCTTAATGGGCCTTTAGAAAAATAGATAGAGAAATCAGTCCCTACCTCTCAAGTTTCATTTTCTCAAATAAAATCAGGTTTTTTTTTTTTGCCAAAAATATACATACACTGTTGGTGATTTGTGTAGTGAAAGGGTTATTTGTAATTGATAAAGTTAATGGTTAAGTTTAATTCGTATAAGTGTAATTATACTCAATATATATGGAATGGAAAACGAAAGGAAATGAAAGAGAATAAAAAATGAAAGAAATCTAGAACAAGTGATAAAACTCTCCTTAAAACTAAATTTCCCCACAATGATGCTAGCGAATTATGACATTTGTCTTCCAAGATACAAATTATGGTAGAAGCACTTCAAATTACAAGCTACAAAGTCAAACAATTTTTTCTCTCTACAAGAAAATAATTTTGGAGAGTTTTTGCAAGAGTTTTTGATGCAAGACTCAGTGTCAATGATATATGATGCATAATGAACGTCCAAAGGGTCCTATATATAGAAGATGAGATGTTATGAGTGAAGAGACGTCCCAAAATTTAGTAACCATCAAGAAGGGTCGCAATCTTATCTATCACTCGTTTGTCGCTAGTGCGCCACTCGAGCGTCAAAAGCAAAAGCTCAGTCGCTCGGCATGGCTTATTGTTTGCGATAGCTTCGCTGCTCACTTGGCGCAAGCTTGCGGCTCGAATTACGATTTTATCTAATTTTGGCCTTTTTCTCTTCGCTTTTCTTCCACTTTGGACCGTAATTTTTCATTCATCCGTAATTGATTTTGAGATTACAAATATATTACAATCATCTACTCAACGAGTAGAACAAGTTGATCTATTTATTTGTATAATTTGATTATCGAATCCATCCAAATATTTGGTCGAAATTGATATAAAGTCACTTTTCAAGTTTATACTTAACCAAATTCTTACAATCTTTAAACCAAATTCCAACAATCTCCTATATGAATGGAAATTCAAATGTGTTAATGCTATGTGAAAATAGATGATTCGTAGAGAGAGAGAGTAGAAAAATACTGCATCAGGTAAGGTAGCTTCCGACTTTGAACATTTCTTAATAAAATACTCTCGAATTTACTTGACTAATTGGTGAACGTGATATTTTGAACCATTCGGCCATTGGTGTAAATCAAGACAACAATACTTACACGGATATTTTCTCGAAATCATTCATGGTTCTTATGATTTGGTTTATTTTGGCCTTAAACCACTATTGGATTTCATAAGTGTGTAGAAAATTCCAATCTCGAACAATTTTCGTTAAAGTAAGCCCACCTCACACTTACATATATGACCTCCGATTAAGAGTACTCTACTATACTCCACTTGACTTACTTAAGCTATATGAATCATTAAAAGCATATATTAATCTTTAACGTTATGCCGAAAGCACTGTAATTATCATAGATATGAGTTAGGAAGCATTTTCCTAAGTGCTTAATTGAATCTTTATAATAGTTGTCCATTGAACCAAGATTTTGGGATTTTCAGTCAACAAGGTAGGGTTATCATTACAATTATTCTTACGTGGTAGGCTTTGATCTTATTCCTTTCGATGGGAATGTACTTGATCTTTTGGTAAACCTTTCGTAAGTGGATCCGTAATATTCTCCTTTGATTTCACATAATCTATAGAGATAATACCATTTTGAGACTAGTTACTTGATGGTATTGTGTCTATTACGTATATGTATAGACTTACTATTATACATTCTGCTTTGTGTCTTTCCAATAGCCGATTGTCCATTACAATGTATAACTATTGCACGTATCGGCTTAGGCCAACGTGGAATATCTTCCAAGAAGTTATGAAGCCATTTTGCTTCTTCTCTACCTTTGTCCAAAGTAATAAACTCTAATTGCGTCGTTGATCGATTACATGTTTGCTTTGTCGACTTCCATGATATGCCAACTCCACTAATGATAGATATATAATCACTAGTAGATGTGGAACCCTTTATGTTATATATCTAATTTACATCACAATATCCTTCCAATATTGCGATATATTTTTTGAAGTGTAATTCATAGGTTAATGTATACTTCAAATACCTAAGAACCCTTGTTAAAGCCTTCCAATGATCATGGTCTAGATTACTTGTGAATATATTAAGTTTATTCACAGTAAATGTTATATCCGTAGAGTACAATTTGTAATATATATTAGACTGTCCATAACCTGTGAATAGTTTAGTTGTGATACACATTCGCTTGTATTTTTGACTAAGTGTAAACTTGCGTCAATAGAGATTTTCATAGGACTTTTCTCAAGTGCATTATACCTTTTAAGTACGCTTTCAATGTGGTGAGATTGGAAAAGTATAATTTATTCCTATGTTCTAGAGATTTTAATATGTAATATCTCATCAGCCACACCCTAGTCTTTCATATCAAAAAGTTTCGTTAACATACTTGATGTTTAGTATTATTTCGTGACTATTGTCCATTATCAACATGTCATCTACATATAGATATACAATCACATAGACTTTAGGTGCATGTTTTATGTATACACAATTGTCACACTCGTTTATTTTAAATTCATTAGACAACATTATTTTGTCAAACATTTGGTGCTATTGTTTAGGAGCTTGTTTCAATCCATACAATGATTTAACGAGTTTACAAACATTTTGCTTGTAGTTAGGATAGACGAACCCTTCGAGTTGTTTCATGCATATCTCCTATTCTAACTCATCATTTAGAAATGTCGTTTTTATACCCATTTGATGAATCTCAATGTTATGTAATACCGCAATTGCAATTAACAACCTTATAGAAGTGATTCTAGTCATGGGTGAGTAGATATCAAAGAAGTCAAGTCATTCTTTTTGTCTGTATCCCTTGGCAAACAATCTAACCTTATATTTGTCAATGGACTCATCTGATTTTAGTTTTTTTTTTTTCAAAATACATTTATCCCATAAAGGCTTATTTTTGGAAGTGAATCAACAAACTCCCAAGTACGATTTTACATTATAGAATACATCTCACCATCGATACCTTCTTTCCAATGCGGTGCTTCCGGTGTAAACATTGCTTCATCGAAAATATTTGAATCATTTTCTACCATGTAGGTTAGAAAATTTGGGCCAAACGAAGTAGATGATCTAGTCATTTTACTACGCCTTGGTTTTTCTTTATTTGAAGTGTCATTTGTAATTTCATAAGTTCTTTTATTTGAACTTGGATTATCCTTGTCTTTACGTGGAAAAACATTATTGAAGAATGATGCATTTCTCGATTCAATTATGGTTCCTTCATGTATATCTTGAATTTCAGATTTACATACAAGAACGATATACACTACTATTATTGGTGTATCCAATAAATATGTAATCAATTGTCTTGGGACCGCTTTTCCCTTATTTAAACTTAGGTACTTCAACCTTAGTCAAACACCATCACATTTCAATTGTTGGTAGGGCGGATGATGACATTTCCATAGTTGATATGGAGTTTCTTCCATTTTATTAAAATATATTTTGTTAAGAATACTATTTGTCGAAAGAATAGCTTTCCCTCCACAAATTTTGGGGTAAATCTGAACTTACCAACAATGCATTCACCATTTCTTTAAAAGTTCGATTTTTGCGTTCAACTACACCATTCGATTGAGGTGAGTAAGATGCCATTATTTGATGAATGATTCAATGCTTGGAACAATATTCTTCAAAAGGTGCCCCGTATTGTCGACCTCTATCACTAAGAATATTCTTTATTCGTTTACCAAGTGGATTCTCAACTTCCGTTTTATAATATTTGAATACATCTAAGGCGAAGCGTCTTTATTTCGTAGTAGAAAAATATAACAATACTCTGTAAAATTATTAATAAAAGTTATAAAGTATTTCTTACCACATTTAGTTTGAATGAATCTCAAATCACATATATCACTATATATTAATTCTAAAGGTCTTGTGTTCCTTTGAATCGATTGAAAATGTGTTTGGCCAACTTTGCTTCAAGTTCAACATATACTTCACATTTATGGTCATAATCAATCTTAAGTGTCGGAATTAAATTTTGATTCATAAGTTTGCGCACAAATTTGTAATTAACGTGTCATAATCGACTATGTCATAAACAAGACAACTCAAGCATATAAACATAACTGACAATTTTATTTATAATGCTTTTTGGTACAATTCTAAGACGTTCATTTTAAACATTCTTTCACTAAGATAACTCTTTCCAACATATATATTATTTTTGGTAAGTACGAATTTGTCCGATACAAATACAAGTTTAAAGTCGTTCTTGCTAAGTAGAGACCCCGAAACTAGGTTCCTGCTAATGTCCGGCACATAAAGGACATTATTAAAGGCTAATTATTTCCAATAAGTCATTTTCAATATGATCTTTCCAAGTCTTTCAACCTTCGAACTTGCAAAGTTTCCCATGAACAAATGTTCTCCTTTCTATTCATGATAGTTTGAGAACAGTCTTATCTACACAAATATGATGGGTAGCACCAGTGTCGACCCACCAATCATTTGAATTACCAACCGTATTGCATTCATAAGCAACTACAGATAGACTCGTTTCTTGAACCCTTCAGATACAATGTCTCTTTCAATCACAGTTACTTGTGCAGTCTTTTTCGACTTTCGATATTCGTTCGAACGATATCTGACTTTTCCACAATCGTAACATCTGCCTTTTAAACTTCTTGGCATTCTTGGAGTTTTTTGTTGACGAACTACAAACCATTTTCAACAAAATTTGCTCCAAGTTGAACAATAGATTTTCTTTCGATTTTTCTATTGTCTTTTTCAATTCTCAAATGGACTATCAATTCTTCTAAGTTCATCTCTCTGCGTTTGTACTTGAGGTAGTTCTTGAAATCTCTTCACAGATGAGGGAGTTTCTGAATGATGGTTGCAACTTGCAAGGATTCACTCAATTCCATATATTTTTCATATATGTCATGAAGTAGAACTTAAACTTCTTGTAACTTAAACTTCTTGTACTCGACTTATCACGGTCTTGGAGTCTATCATTTTGTAGTATAATAACTCATTGACAATGAACTTCTTTGGTTTGGCATCCTCGGTTATGTGCTTCTTTTCTAATGAATCACATAAATCCTTGGCCGAGTCAATCAAATTATATACTCCATATAGTGTATTGTTCAAACCATTTATGGTCCATTTGATTGCAAATGTGAAATTTGGACAGAAATAAAATGAATTACAGGGAATTGAATTGTCTAGAATTTATTTTATTGGGAATTGCAATTAAATTGTGTTTGATTGGTATAATTTTTCACCTGAAAAATGTTGAAAGTTTGGTGTCTGATTGACTTCGTTTTTCATGAAAATTGTTCATTAAAGTGATAAAAATTTTTTTACCATTGGGTCTAGAATTTGTTATAATTGCCAAAAAAAAAAAAAACAAACCAAATATCATTCGTTTGGTTTTGTTTTGTATGGAAATTATCAATAAAAGTGATACATATTTTTACCATTGTGTCTAAAACATTTTCCAGTTGCCAACATGGGCTAGAAATTCAAAATCGCATGCATGACGAGTCTGCCAACTAATCAAGAACAATGATAAGTTAGTGTGCTGTGAATATTTGCTCACACTGTTAGTTTGATAGAGATTGGTCAATTTATCGAGAATTTGATTAAAGATATTCACTTCACAAATTCTTGGTTCGTTTTCACTAATGTTTCCTCTTAAAACAGTTGTTAACACAAATAATAGAACTCTACTACAGAATTATCTACATTTGCATTGGCGGGTGGAAGCACATATTGTGGTTCTGAACGAATTATACATACTTCCTTTTCTTTTTTTAGTTTTAACTTCTTCAATACAACTTATAATTACTTTTCTAATTGATTTACTCGAGAACCAACACTCAAAGGAGAACAGAGAAAATTATTCAGACATTATACATTAAAATACATGTTAAAATTTGTCTTCTCCTTATTATGTAAATGGTAAGAAGTAACAATAACAAAAACTTCATAGGGGAGAAGACATACATAGATCATCAGTTGCCTTGCAAGCAACACGCCTTAAAGATATCTTCTATATCTGGATCATCCCCTGCTTCTTTGTCCTATGTAGAATAGATAAGTTCACATAGTAAGATGAAATATAAAGACAATTTCCCAATAGTACAAGTGATTTACAAAGATTCCACTCTCTGAATGCTCGGATGGCCATTCGTAAGGGAAGTTATCGTTTGAACAAGACTATTTTTTCTTTTTAAATTCTATGCCTTAGTTTGATAGAGATTTTTTAAGAACAGATTTTTTGAAAAGTGATTTTGTTTTGGACAATGTATGTTTAAAAGAAAAATTATGGATTTACGTGCAGAATTATTTTATTGAGAAAAAAAATGAGCTTTTGGAAAAACGGAGGCCAAACAAGGGCTTACGCCTTGTCTGGTACAGATTCTATAAAACCTATTTTTCGTCAAACTCATTTTCAATTACACATTTTCCCAATAAAATGATTTTGCAGGTGAAGCTATAATTTTTCCATACTTTTCAACCATATATTCTCAAGAAAAACCAATTTTAACAAAATTTATATCAAATGCATCTTTTTATGTTAATTTAACGAAACCTTAAGCCCCCGTTTGGCCCCCATTAATTTATAATACATTTTTCTCTCTCTTCTTTTTAATCACCCATTCTCAAATAAAATAATATTGCACATAAACTAAAATTTTTCCAATAAAATAATATCGCACATAAACTAAATTTTTTTCCTTCTTTTTCAACTACACATTCTCCAAAAAGTACTATTCCAAATATTATAATATCAAATAATGGGGACCAAACGGGGGCTAATATATTTGAGCAATAGACGCCAACATCAAGGGAGAATGAAGACTAACCTTGTGGATATATGAGATATTATTTTTACCAGGACCTGCAACAATGACTCCACCTTGCTGCCTGAGAACATATACAAAGTTAGCCTAGATTTAGATTTGCACCAAAATCCAAGTAATTATTATATACATAACAAGATGCTAGATCAAACAATATTGATAATGTCTTGAACCCACTTTCATTCGGTAATCATAGGCTCGATAGTACCAACAGTCCACGCAGGAAGGTTTTCAAAGAAAAAAAAATGTTAACCTTATCTTTATACATTCAGCGAGAAAGAAATGAAAGAATTATCTAGTAAAATAATAGAAATTACTGGGCAGATCTCTTTAGGTCCTAGTGGACAAGCTTAAGTAGCATTGATGATTACTATGTGTTCATAATACAGTTTATAGGGAATAATTTACAAATTATCTCATGTACAAGTTCGTCTTTCCCAGTTATAGTAAAATTTGAGTAAAGTGATTTGAAAATCATCAACTTTGGGAAAGAATGAATGCAGGAGAAGCTTATTTTCGTTTAAAAACTCTAGTTAAAGTGATCGAAATAAGCTTGCTTTATGGTCACTGTAAGACCGCATCATCCATCAGTAGTTCAAGAACATGATTTAAAATATGAGATGCATATACTTCCAGTCAATAAATAAATAAGCAGACAACTAGCGAGTATCATACTGAAACTACACAGAGACTAAGAAATAAACCCACCAGCCACCTCTTGTTCTGGTGTCCTTTTCGAAGGAAAGCTCCCAGTCTTGTCGGTATCCTTCCATGTATGCTTGTATAATTTTCAGACCTGCCTGGTATAATATTTGAAATATAAAACTAGTGAGAAAACCTGAAGAAAGTTGAAAGACCTACATGCAATCTTCAAGAAATGGCAGAACTTGTCTGGCCAGAGATACACAGAAACATAGGAAAGATCTTAGCGTATGTTTGGCAAGTGTTTATAAATCGTTTATAAACAATAAAAAAAGGTCAAACCAATTTTTATCTACACATTTCGCGAGACCCACAAGTACTACCCACTTATTCACCATTCATTTCTATCTATTTATAAACAAAACCATTCACAAACACTTCCCAAACAAGCTTTTAGTCATAGATACAGGAATGAGAGGATCACCCTACCCCAGGTGTAAATGTGGTGGAAACACCAGATACAAATCTCAAAGCTTCATATGATGAATAGCTCGGATCTGCATATACTTCTGAAACAAACATGAAGTGCATATTAAGTGTCAAGTGTTCTGATAACTCCAGCATTTTGTACCAGTAAGAACAAATTGGTGGGAGGTGCTAGTGAAACTATGACCTATGTAATGAGAATTTAGATCATGGAGGTGAAACTGAGTCGTTGCTGAATACAATCAGATTTCAATGTAGGCTACAAAAGAGACATTTAAAAAAATTAAAAATCACGGGAAACCATTAAAATTAAACATTAAACAACAAAAACATAACTCCAGCCATCTTTTGAAGACTAGCTTAGTAAACAGTATTATGGGAATCTCATTAGTATGGAACATATCTTTAAAATTAAAAATTATGGGGACCTCATTAATTATGGAAGCATGAAAACATGAATAGTGAAAACAACAAAAACACAAGTCCAGAATTTTGTAAAGACCAGCATAGTAAAAGATATTATGGGGAACTCATTGTGAAAGAATATAGTTAAAATTAGTATTCTGATAGTACAAAAAAGAATAATGAATTTCTGTTCCTTTTAGCACCAACATATTTTTAAGAGTGAAATGAAATTTCAGCTACAATACATTCTTTTTTAAAATTTTAAGATGATGTATGTTGCTATATGATATATAGGTACAATAAGTATCTATCGTTTTTATTAAAGCATAGACTTACACCAATTTGGCCAGAGCATGGGCGCCTGCCAAAACTTTTTAGCATTTAGGACAGGGTTTTGGTTCTTTTCTTCTTGTTGTTCTTCTTCATATCTTTTGGCATGGTATGTATAAAGTTCCACACTGGAAGATAGCTAGGTTTATGGTAGGACTCGTTGCAATTGCTGTGGTTTTGCTGTAATTTACTGTTGAACAGCGAGATTAAATTTTATTTGTGTTCCCAAAATTGACACCCAAATTCTATCTAAAAACAAATGAAACCTTACCCCCAGTATTTATAATTATAGGTAAAATCCTTCATAAGTTATTGTATTATATCCCCATTATATCCCATCCCCATTTCCAGCAGTATTGATAATGAGATTTCCACATTGCTAAACCAATACTTCGACTTATATTTGGCGTTAAAATAGCCCTGTGAAGACGATGAAATCAACGTTTAATTCTTTAGCGGAAACAAAAATAGGACTGGAAAAGAGAGCAACTTGTGGCCATAGTTTTGAGAGCATGATAATTTCTAACCCCTCTATAATTGAACTTGATTTGAAGTTGTCACTTTTGAGTTCTAAAATATTGAATCATTAGAATTCACGCCTCTTAGAAACTCACCGCCTTTGAATTTTGTTTGGTTGGAGAACACTCTTGCCTGGAAAAAGCAAAAGAGTACTTGTTAGACATCCAAATAAACATCCACATAACATTATCTGAAAAGAAAAAAATGGTCAAAAAGGGTGGACATGCAAGACATAAAAAATTCTATAGACGACACAGGAGGTTTCTCAATCCATGATTTTATTATTTGAAGAAAGACAGAAATCTTCTTCGTAAACGGCACACAGAGAGAACAGGCACGAAGGTCCCCATAGTTGGAGAGTAAAAGATTGACCTGCAAATAATTTTTTTTTAGATGACAAAGAGAAACCAGAAATATATTAATGTCACATCAATTCTCAAGAGCCGTTTGCATGTTCTATTATCCACCTACAACCCAAAGTCAGGATTTTTGCCATTACATACCTGATCAACACTGCCAGGTCCAATTAACACAAGTGCCACACCAGCAGCATCCATCTTATCCTGTCAAAAAAAGACAATGATGGAATGTCTGCAACAATCAATATAATTAGAGTGAAAATTTTATTCTACTAGACAAATTAACGGTCATGGAGAAGTGTAATGAATAAAGTGACAAAAGAGATCGTTGGCAGATATACAGGCTAGGTTGTTGAGAGTCTTCTTACTATTTAATGGATTGGTTGTCAAGGATCTTCTAATAGTTCATTGTCTAAGTTTAATATCTGTACGCTTGACAAGGCAAAGAACAAATCATTACAAGAACTCTTTTCTGGTGCAACTAAATGTGGTTTTTCTTTCTTGGTGAACTTAGATAACTAATGATTAATTTCTTCTATGGTTTGCCACTTAAAGTAGACCACAGGGGAAGGATTGGGGACATTTCCCCATTTATTGTGCCTCTAGAGTTCTTGAATTACACGAAAATCCTAGATCGGCTATTTCAAATAATGCTAACAATGCTGAAAGAATTGTGGATAGTAGCGGATTAAAAATATAACAATGTGTCATTAACAAAATCAAACAAGCAATTTTTGTCATTTTCATGACATTTAGAGACGAGTTTCACCGGTATTGAAGTATTTTTCATTTTTCCCCTAAAAAGACCTTTGTACCAGTAAGAACACAGCTTCTTTGCAGAATAAGAATTGTTACCTTCTCTGCTGCAAGATAATCAGCCCTTTTCCGACATAGAACACACCTGCAGCAGTAAAAGTGATGGCATATGAAAATTTACACAAGATAGATGTTTCTAAAGGCTTTAATTAGCAACAAAAGCATCAACCTTGATGCTCATAGATAATTACCCAAAATGACGGGCAAATGCAACCACAGCTTTCCTATTTTTCCATAAATCGGAAATGGGAATTCCATTTCCATTCAAGTCGAACACTTTCACCGTATCCAGCAAATTAGTAGTATCCTCACTCAACGCAGCTGTCTTACTTCCTGCTTTACAGTTAGTAGTAGGGAAATAGTATTATGGTTGATAAAGGTAGATCAATATGGTTTAGTCTCTATATATACTACCTAGTATTATCCACTCTTAATTTTATGTTTGATTCTGTGGAGAAACAAAACACTCTAAAGAGATAAAGAAGTCATTTTATGGTTCACCCATCTTCAGAACGTCCATAACTCTGAACGAATATAAATCAAAGGCTTTCAGTTTCAGATGAATTGGTTCAATACAATATCACATTATAAAGAGGTTCTCAGTTTAAGTATCAGCTTAAGGTTTTACAGTAGTTGATGAGGTTCCAGTTCAACACTACTAATCTGCAACCCTAGAGTTCCTTTCCATTCCCCACCCCCACCCCAATTATCCTGCTTAAAAGTACAATCGAGATTAAGCAAGGACCGCAATATACACGCAAAAAATAAAAAGGAAGAAGAGCAGATGAAGCTTGCCTGAAGAGCTGGACATGGCGGAGGCTGAAACGAATCGCTTGGAGGGTGAATGAAGAATGGTTGAATTGCTTTGAAGATGATGGAAGTCGACACAGTAATTAAATTTTGGCGATAACTTTGAGACTATACAGCAAGATGAAGGGTGAATAAAGTCTTTTTTCCTGGTGGGTAGAACAGAGCCGTACGGCGTGGTTGCAGAGAGTGAGATCGCCATTATCGTCAATTTCAAGCTTGGTTAGGGAAGAGATTTGGGAAGGTGGTGGGTGACCGTTGGAATTCCGCTAGGCTTGTGGAAAATCAGCTTACACGTGGCTGAATAGTATGTGACCAAGTTTCTCTTTCTTACGACGGCTTATTTCCGTTTGATTGAAATGAATTCCACACGTAATTGAACTGTCTACAATTGTTTTTACGAGAATTTTCAATTAATTATATTTGATTGGTATAATTTTTCATCTTAAAAATATTGAAATTTTGAATCTTTTGATATTTATTTGACTTTATTTTTCATGAAAATTATCCATTAAAAGAATTTTTTTTAAACAATTGAGAAAATAATTTATTTCCATTACCAAAAAAAAGGTGAAAAATCATTTTCTTATCAAAGTGACAAGAAAATCAATTCAATGAAATCATCGAAAAAGAGTCGCGTGGGAGGGTTGGGTGAAAAATTAATTCCGGGGAAAAATTTGACTATCAAATACCAAAAAAGTTAATCTTGAAAAACAAATTCCATGGAAAATAGGATGAATTAAACATGGCCTAAAAGTATCTTTTAGGAAAAATCAAATTGCGGGAGACTAAAATCAAACTTTTAGGCCCTTTTTTGACTCAGATTCTCATTCTTTTACTCATTTTTAATCACACATTTCTCGATAAAATAATATTTACCATCATATTAATAACTTTTCCTTATTTTTCAATCACATATTCACCATCACATCACAAAAAATTGCATTCTCTCTTTAAAAAAAAGTGCATCAAACACACCCTTAATATATTTTGATAAAAATTAATAAAATATGTGATTAATTGACGTGAATATTATAAAATGTGTGGTTAAAAATAATTATTAACTTTGATTTAAATTAAAATTTTAATTTCTATTAAGCAGGTTATTCAACCCCCTATTCGACAATTATTATTCTAAAACTATTTTTATTTTCATATTTATTTTTAACTACATATTTATACAATAAAATATTTTACACGTAAATTCAAATTTTTTCGTTCTCCAAAAAATCACTATTCAAAACATGATTTTTCATAATTTCTCTTTATAGCTACCATTAATCAGGGACATTATTTTTCAATATACTATAGCATAACTCAATTTCTCAAATACAAACAGGAAGTCGTCGTAATTTTCACAATTTATTTTTTTAATTTATTATTTTGTTCAAAAAATAAAATAAAATTAGGCTGCTGTTTGAAACTTGAATGGCTACATATTTTTTGCAGCCAAGAACAAGAGCCCCTAAGTTGTCTCGAGACTGTCCAACCAATTCGTCTATCAAATTTCGAGTTCGATTCGATCAACGACTCATCTTTAGATGTTCTTTGATCCTTAATGGGTCTAGTCTAATTGAAGATAGACATTTTAAGACTTTAAAAAATTAATATTACTATTATCAGTTTGAAATACGAGTTTCTAACTAATTGAGTTTGACACGTTGTCGTGTGTATGTCACGTAAAACGACTATCGATAGTTTTCATTATATATAATATTATTCAATTAAATTTACTTTAAAATAAAATTTTGTTTTTAAACTCAATGAGTCAAATAACAAACTGATTATGAATAGCGTTACTCAATTTAATGAGCAATGTTATATGTATATAATTTTCTTTTACCTAATCAACCTACACTTACAATAGGGTGTGGGAACCACATTTTTGGGAGTTTTTTTATTCATGCGGATCCCACGCATATGTGAGAAGGCGTTACATTTCGATAACGAAAATTCGGTACAAATAGTTTTATTCCAATTTAATTACTCCCAGTCTACTCTGTTCAAGATTTTCAACAAACTATCAAACGTAGGGCGGTAGGGGTGGGCAACAGGTTGGGTCGGGCTGATTTTTACCCAAGTCTGACCTGACCTGACCCGACCCGAATTTATTGATTTTGGGCTATTTTCTAACTTGAACCGGCCCGATCTTTCGCGGGAACAAACACAGCATGACCCGAGACGGTTCGGGCCTTGTCAGCAATTTTTTTTTTCCAATTAAGTTCAAAATGCCAAATGAATCCTTATTTGCCTG
>CAIGRQ010037577.1:0-14089 GCA_903798375.1 Fraxinus sp. D2006-0159
TTAAATATGGGCTTATAAAGGATTGGAACATGTCACCTAGTACTCTCAGATCCTGTTTGGTAGAGATTAAAATTGAAAAACGAGCCGTTATTGTTGACTTTTATTATACGAGTGAGACCCAACAACGGCTATATTTTCAATTTTAATTGGATTTTGAGCTATACCGAACACGCCCATAATATGCCCAAGAATGGAACCTTCTGTTTCTCTAGAAAATGGTGTTTAGATCTAGCGTGTGAATGGAGGAGTATAGAGGGTGTCTTTCAAATTTGCGTGCTACACCACCGTTCGGAAATTTCACTTTTATAATGTCATCCCGTAGGAAATTAAATTGTGATGAATAATTTATTGTGTATATTATTCTCATGACTAAAATTATTGCAAAATTAAATTGACACCAAAACTATTGTTCTCCTTCGTTTTCAGATGGTCTCAGAGGCAATTAAGAGTCTATTATCAGCTATTCACTCAATAGTCTTGCAGCAGCACGAGGAAGTCAATCTGCGTAAAAGATCTGATAAGCTGGGAAGAAAATTGGAAAGTGAACTTACTTCTCTTTCAGAAGTGGAGATGAAGTTTGAGGGCAGCCTATCTGCCGAAGATGCAAATTCTGCCTTGACATCCAAGAATCCGTTATCAATTAGGCGTGCTAAGGTTGAGGCCCTAAAAAGATTAGTGGATGACGAGAAGGCCAAATATGGTAAATCTGTTCAAAAAACACAAACCATGATTCTGGACAACCTGCGTACAAGCCTTCCCAACGTGTTTCAAGCTTTAATGGTGTTTTCTAATGCTTATGCTCAGAGCCTTGAGGTCATTCTTAGTAGTGCCTCAATAGTGGGACACGACTGCACGCAACCTGCAACTTTTATTAGCTCGTAGTTTCTTTGTGTGATAATGTACATGACTCTAGGCTTTTTTGCTAAAATGAAAACTTTAGTTCATTAATAGTTGACTTCTATATAGTTAGTATTACAGGCATGGACACTGCAAAGGATTTCCCTTTTTTGCCCACCGGCTGGTAGAGATGAACAGGCTTTGGAATGGATTCTCAAATATCTCGTCATGAGACTAATGGAGGGTATTGCACTATTTGATGGTTTTCGTCCTTCCACTACTGCCATCTTGCTCTATCTTTTGTTTGGAGATTTCTCTGTGAAAAATACGAAAAGAGTTCAGTTACTGCAAATGGAGGTTTCTTGTATCCCATGTGTCGAAACTCACAAAATAAACATATCTAGATAAGTTACTTTTCTTAATTATTTTTGAAATATAGAAAGGCAAGTGTAGATGTGGCATATGTTGGAAACAAACTCGAACTTATAGAAGATCCACGGTAGCTGCCTGCAGGGTGCCATGCATGCTTGTCCCTGCTCTGGACATTTTCCTACCTATGAAATCCTTGGTTACGGGAATACGGATTTAGGACTAGAATATCATGATTCTTGGTTGGAATGACTTATCCTGAATGTCTCGATTAGATATTAGATCAGCCCAAATTTCCACAACAGCTGATGTACTGCTGCTACATTTCAACATGATCCCAATTTTCGGATGAATCTTCATAACCATTTTCTAGATGGTAGAACCCATTCCGTGCCAATCTGGTCATCTCAGCAAGACCTGAAAGGAAACCATCAATGTAGATCAACTAAATTTAAAACATGCTTTTGTTTATAATACAAGGTGTCAAAAGACAATGGCGAAGCCACACTATTTTGGGTAAAAAATTAATTTTTTTTTAAATGTCACATTAATGAAAATAGGTCAATACATTACTATAATTCTGGTCTATGCATATTCATATTCATACTTTGTAAATGCCGAACATTACATCGTTATCAATTTTGTCAAATGTATCGATTCATTGTAAAAAATTCTCTACGTAGTAGCAGTATACATAATACGTGACTATTCCCATAGAATTCATTACTGCACTATCATTTCAGTTGTCTTACACGACAAACGGAAATGCCTATAAATATTATTCATACCAACTAATGTTGTTTTGGAATATAAGAATGAAAAACGAGAGGAAAATTGTCATAACGATATCTTGTCAGTTCAATACAAAAATAATGATAAGCATGTCATTGTGATTCAGAATGTCATGGAAGGCATCGACATCCAGCAGGCATACCTAGGAATGCTTTAAATTGACTGAGCGAGTTGAAAAAGTATCTTCACGCATTCGAACGATGAAAGACAAGCAAATGGTGTTGATCCATTTGACGATAGGTGTTCCTACTTGGTTTACAGCACTAGAACCACTTACATTGTATGATGTAAATGCATCCATCGAGCTGAATCAAGGTTTCTCGCTCAGAATTGTTATTCATACTCAATAACATTAGTTTGAAACCTTAAAATTACAAAACGAGTGAAACTGCCATAATGACACCCTCGTCGTTCTAGTACAAAGTTAATGATAAACATGTCGTTATAGCTCAAAACGCTTTAAAAGTAGTCCGAAACCAACAGGCATGCCCAGGAATGCTTTAAAATGACTAAATGAGTTGAAAGAGTGCAAAACGAGTGGAACTGCCATAACGACACCCTTGTCGTTTCAGCACAAAGATAATGATATCCAAGCCGCTATGGCTCGAAACGTTTCATAAGGTGACCACGACCAGTAGGTATACCTAAGAATACTTAAAAAAATGACCAAAGTGCAAATAGTAATGTTATTTTGGAACATTAAATTTGCAAAACCAAGAAGAAAAACTGCATAACGTTTGTGTAGTCGTTTCAATACCATGATAACAGAAAATGGGTCATTGTAAAACTCACAACAACAAAAAAACCGTACGTCTTCAAAAGAGAAGGCAATTAGTGTTACAAAATCATAATGATTAGTTAAACTGAGTATTCACATGCTCAAAAGATGATGATAATGAAGATTTCAGGGTTTCAAGGAGAAAAAAGTCATTGTTGAATGAAGCAGATGAAGATGATGAGCAATCGATCACAAAAAATGGGATAAAACAGGATTTAATATGCCATTTCAGTTTTGACAAATACAGGCAAATGTTACTGGGAACACAACACTCAGACGACAGAAATCCATCATAAGAACACGATAACAGCCAGTTCCATGAGAAAGAGGGGGGAAAAAAACATGTAAAGATGGACATTGCACATGAAAAAAAAAAGGCATCTTTAGCCATGCACCAAAATCTCAAGCAATTTCTGATGCAAGAAGCAGAGATGTATACTATTACTGTTAATGTAACCTAGTCAACTCCTCTACCCTCTTCATTAATTCCTCCACTGGAACGCCCATAGCCTTTGAGATTTCGTCCGTCCTATTCCGGCCAAGATCAAGGAACGACTCTATTAAATCTCCATCTAAGAAGTTTTTAGCGTCTACCGTTTTCTTATCGTTGTAAAAAGACCTCCACTGTTCATGACTAAGTCCTCCCACACCCTTAATCACTTTCCGAAGAATAGTTTGCAGCTTCTCCAAGAAGATATACTGCTCATAAGGAAGAGAAGCAATGACCCCAATAACACCATTGACAGTGCCGAAAATCACTGTTGGAATCTGGCCAACATCGGAATCTGGCAATCTCATGACAAGAGAACCATGTCGGAATCGATTGACGAATTCGCCAAGGTGGTATTCGCCAACAACCTCGAGACGTCCTCGCTCCTCGTCAGTAGCCCCTTCGCTATTTTTACGGACTGTGAAGAGGTTGAAATTATTCTCAGCACCAAGGTAAATGTCGTCGTCCAGAATCTCAACAGCTGTCATCCAATTCGAATTGTAGTCACGAGCTCGCTCCTCGATAGCACCCTCCTCATGCTGAGATAACAGCAAACCAAGAATATTAGCAAAATTGCATTGACAGTTCAAGAATTCCCCTGAAACTGTGGGAGTACAAACAAGAAGTAAATACTGCAACATTGGTTCCCAACCTTTCGTTTATCCATATCCTTTAAAATTGAGCAAGTTAGTTCTTAACATTTCATAAAATAGGTAGCCCCCAACAACCGAAATGTCCAAATCTTCATTAAATCACCACTTAACCCTCATGAAAACACGTGTCACTTCAAATCTCTGGTACTAGCCCATGTTGGGAAACAAAACATAGCTTCATAAAGTTGGAAGTGCGAGAGCCATGTGATGATTTAATTGAGTCTATGGAGATTTGGTCCTTGTAGACTGATTGTGTAACTACAAGGTTAAGAACCCACTTGCTTGCTTACAAAGGTTGGGGAGTACATTGGCAATACAAACTTATCTGATTTTTTTTCTATTTCTTTTCACCTTGTAAATTAGAAGAGAAATGGATTTCATCAGATCACCCACAACAATAAAATCTCCTCGAGTTTGCACATAAAGAGCAAGTATGTGTCCATGATGTCCACATTCAGATTGCAACTCACGAGAGCCATCATCGCGAAGCATCCACTTGTACAACTGAATCTTCTGATTAATTGCGGCAAGTAGTTTCCCATTAAAGGCATTAAGAGAGTAAACAGCCCCCTTAGTTTCCTTTTCTGCAATGAGCTGAAGTTTTCCATCTTCTACTACAAAAACCAATATTCGGCCCTGCAAATTTTGAAGGAAATGAAAAGTTTAAGATTAACAAAGGCTAATGTGAAAGTAAAACTTCCCAACAAGTCTAGCAAAAAGCAAAGGCAAACAGCGTAAAGTCTCTAAAAATTTCTATGTAGAATGATTTTATAAACAAAAAACATCACCTATCCTAAATAACAAGCAGCACAATAACATATACATTGGAAATGAAAAGGTTAAGGTTAACAAAGGCTAATCATTAGCCCTAATGAGAAAGTAAATCTTCCCAACTCGTCTAGCAAAAAGCCAAGGCAAACAGCATAAAGCCTCTAAAACTTACAGTTATGTTTAGGCAGCAATGCTCTCACATCTTGAATTCTAAATAACTAATATTGTTGCACACAAATGTCCACATTGTGAATTTCCAAGCAATAGGTGTGAAAACTGTAATCGAAAGTATACTAGTATCTGAAGAAGTTAAACTTGCACATCAACTCTGTAACAAAATGGTTGGGAACAGATTTTGGTTAAGGACTAGAAAACCTCATAGTTTCAACGGCCACATATGAAGAGTGGCCTTAGTCTCAATCGCCTGGATACTTACTTTTACTGCCTCCCTCCCTCATATACACACAAAGTTAATTACCTTAATTTGCTTCCAGCATATGATTTCACACATACTCGGTTGGAGAGAGAGAGTGTGTGTGTTACCTTGGTAGGTTCATTCTCTTCTGGCATTACATATGCAGTCCCAACGCAATAGTAAACGTTACTATCATCAGAGAAGGAGCAACTAAGAATCGAGCAACCCCATTCAAATTGGTCAAGTGGATAAGTTGATATGAAGTCAAAAGTTTGGTCATCCAACAGGCGGATAAAGTGCATTTCATGATCTTCTGCACTTGGTTGATTATACTTTAAGCTACATATAGCAAAGGTCCGGGTTTTCTCCTGATGGCATATGCGGCGAGCATGCTCCCCAAGTGGAATAGAGCGTATGTGAAGCTTTTGAATATCATCAATGGTGCCAATAGTTAGCTCACCTTCTTTAGCAATTGCAAGGCTGTTGAGAAGGAAAACTTCTTATTAAGCTTTAAACTATAAAATATGTAAAAATCTCACTCACTTTGGCTGTGAAAAGAAAAGAAAATCTAGCATGATAAATTTGAAGAAACCAACCCTGCTCTCAGGAAGTCAATTGCTTGACAATTGAGAAAAAAAAAAAAAATTATACTGAAGGGAAAATTAATCCTAAACACCTTATGTATGAAACATGTATTAAAATTACCCAACCAATATACAAAAGTAGGATAGCAATTACCTTTCTGGAAAAGCAGCAGAGTTGAAGGGGCACATGTGACTGACATCTTTTAGATTTACATTGCTGTAAAGTAATTTCTTGTTACTGCTGTAGATAACTGTGGGCCTATCAGAAGCAGCAAAAACATGCGTTGCATTCTTCGATGAAAAAGTACGAAGCGTAATAGGTTGGGTCCCAAGAGATACTTTTTTCCTATTCGTCAGCTCACAAGTACTTGTGTTCAACACAAAATTCAATAGATGTCCATCTCCAAGTGCACATAACAAGTACGATATCTGAAATTAACAACAAGAAGTTTCATGGGATAGGTAAGCAGAGCGACATGCTCGTCCGCTATAATTATGAAACTTGTGCATATGTTGAGGTCTGCCTAGGTTTTAGAACTCATAAGGACTTAAAAAACGAGATTGAATTGAAACTAACAATACGAGTCCAGTTCTTAGAAGCCAGTGTTGAACTGTTTGAAATTCTAATTCAAAATGAAGTATTGCACTTGCCTCCTTTGATGAGTTAAGATTTCCAAAGAGAACTGTGTGATGGTATAAGGCATTAACAACTGAGTTTATGAAAGACAGAGAGAAGGGGCGGGGGGGCAGTAAACTCAAAAATGCCTTTAAAAATGATCAAAAATACCCCAAAACCATATCTGAAAAGCTTAAGAATTCTTTATTCAGTTCAAAGAGTGTAAAGAAAGAATCTATATTCAAAAAGCTTAAAATTCTCCATAAAAGTAACCCATACACAGAATCCACGACGATGTACCGAAGATGCAAAAGTCAACAAGGTTAAGCACAAAGCATACCCCGTCAAAAGAACATAGAAGCAGGGAACGCGGAATGATCTCCCCTCCCAAATGTTCCGTCGTGATAATATTCAAGTCAGGAAGCGAAAATATCCGAACACTTATATCTGTCCACATTCCAACTGCTGCCAATTTACTGTAGTTTGGACTATCACCAATAGGATTTATGTCCAGGCATGAGACGTCATACTCCAACTGAGCATGTTTTATTTCAGTCAACAACCCATCACCAATTTCCAAATAAACCAAATGGCCACCCCCAGTAGCCAATAAAACCTGACAAATCAAAAGTACAACAATCTGAGCAGAAAAAGACTCAAATCAATCTGAACCAAGAAAAATCATGACTTTTTTGCAGGATGACCACGTCAAAAGATAATTATTAAACTTCTACAAGAATGAAGCAAAGTTTTATGTTTGTGAAAAAGAAAGCAACCAATCAAAAAGGCCTCACAATCTCCAACTCCGACACAGAAAACAAGGAGTGAACTTGATAACATGTAATCAGGTGATCACTTTAGACATCACACAAGAAAAATAACATATGATTGGATCTTAATTAAAGAGTTACATGAACCAGTCCAGCTACCAGTAGTAACTACAAAAGATAAAGAAAACTTAACAGATTGAGGAACTTCACGATTAATATCCGAGAGAGAGAGAGAGAAGAGGGGGGGGGGGGGGGGGGGGGGTGGGATAAATTGATAAATTAGAAGTGGTCTAGTGGTAGAATAGTACCCTGCCACGGTACAGACCCGGGTTCGATTCCCGGCTGGTGCATAAAATAATAAATGGCTGCTATGATGATATATTTGTGCTAACAGTGGTGATTGGGTCTCCACAACCGTCTGATCTTCAGACGAAAAATGCACATCTGAGCACTCAAATTTTTTTCTTTTTGACATTTTTTCTTTACACCAATTTATTAATTGATAACTTATTTTCTGTTAACTTTTCCTATTTTTTTAAACTGTTCTCACGCGTGATGTGTGAATAATTAAAAAAGACACGTAATAAAATTTATTGATTTAATTCGAACTTATTTTGAAAAAATAAATAAATTAAAGAAAACATGGCTGTCCTTTCCTTGGGGCTTGGGTTATTAATATCAGAACATGGTTCTGCCCTGGGGGGGGGGGGGGGGGGGGGATAAGAACTCTAATATACTTATCCTAGAAGAGTCTTGAGATGTTGTCAACATGTTCTTCAGCTCGTAAAGGATAAATACAGTATCCTCAGTTTGTCCACAATCAACAAAATGATAAAGTTCTCTTGAACTGTTCAAATAAGTCTGTACACAACAGAGACCAAAAATCTATCCTGGAGAGTACATGCTTCCTAGTTGCAATGATACCAATGTAATAAACAAAACAATTCTCAAGATCACTGCCAGCTTCCTCTCAAACATTAGTCAACTGTTCTATGAACAAATAGTAGCCATGGCATGGCATAACAATGAAAGTGATCCAAGTACAATCATCCAAACTATATCATTATTGAACATAATTTGGGAATGAACCTGGGTGGCATTAGCTGTGGCAACATTGACCGAGTACCCTGCCGGAGCTAACCATTCATTTCGGAGCTCTCTAGAAGTCGAACTGACCAATCTAACTGAGTTTGAAGTAACCTGCATCATTCATTTGTTATGGACACTTAGCTGCAGTAATAATATAATTTTACATAAATACATCAATATTGCAGTTTACCAACCAGATCTTAGAAAAAATTCATCCAGAAAATAATAATAGGCAGACTTGTGACAATGTTCTCACTTCATATCACCAGGAGAGAGGATAGGGGAGATGACAATGTTCTCACTTCATATTGTTTATTTTGGTTGATGCATCATTAACAATTTTTTTATATTTATCAAAAAGGTGGGGGGAGAGGGGATTATCTCTTCAATTAGCTTTTGTAATCCAGAGCAGAATGCACTGCATGAACTTAAGATCACAAAAGGTATCTCAGTTGATGCACAATGGTGGATTCATGCAATCATAAATCAGGTGCAGACATTAATCTGACTGTTTTCACTTTTAATGAAAAATGTAGTAACTAGGTTGAAGAGCTCAGGAGCTTCCTTTATAAGGGAATCACAACAAAACAGGCATAAACAACAGTTTGAACATAAACTAAACCACTGCACATTTATTAAGTAAGGTCAACTAAATTTTGGAAGGTCAATGAAAAGAATGCCAAAAAAAAAAGGGATGCGTGCCATTAAACATACCTGTACAAGTTGATCGTATATAGCATCATGGCAAAACAAAGTCTGGACTTGGGAAGAAAAACCTTCAATATCAGTTTCCTCCAATTCATCCTCAAGGTTCATTGCCAAGATACGTGTCTCACTAATAAAGCTTACAACCAAGAAGGTGTCATATGGGTCTTCAGTAGCTGATCGCAATGACCACATCCCTTTGATTCCTTGTAGTTCTACTGATGCCTATGGGTGAGATTGAACATATATTATACCAAGAAGATAAGTTTTACAAGGAATATCATTACCACGATATTTATCTACCTAATTATCAAACCTGTTCATTTATCCCAATTCCATTTCGCACGATGCGAAGAGAACCATCTTTGTAGGCTCCAGAGCAAGTTACAACCTGACCTTGACCTTGCCTCTCCAAGTCAACCACACAAAAGTCAACAATTGGCCCCAAATTGACGAACTTTTCTAGAACTTCAACATATGAACCTTTTGCATCAGGTTGAAGATTAAGCTTTATGAGCTGGATTAAGAGAGATGAAATACAAACAAGTCAGTCATTTAAAAAATAACTAATGCATCATATACAACATGAAAGAAACAGATAATATTTTACAGTACAATAGAGGTGAGGGACACATGCAACTCGAGATTCAACAGTCTTGACATTGAGCGGCAAGCAAACTGTTAACATGTTATTAAATAAAAAAAGTACACTGAAATTTATTCCACATGTGAAAATATCATTATGTGACCAAAAATGACAAAACTTAAGAAAACCAACTCATAGTTATAATGAGACTACATTAGGCCTTTGGCAGTATTCATATTAGAAAGACATTATATTAGTCAGTAAAGCACCCCATTCCTCTTTTGTCAGCATTAGATCAAATTGGAGAAGATACATCTAGTTCCTTGGGAGTTAACTAGATTGGGAAAGATTTAAAGGAGATATCTTGTACAAACCTGTGAATCTCCAGAACTTGAGCCGACAAACACAACAGCATTATCGAGATAAGAAATTGTAGATGCAATAGATGTTTCTCCCAATAGCTCAATTTTGAGTCCAGTTACTCTACAAGATTACAAACCAAAATTTTTTTAGGCAAGTCAGGTAGTTTATAGTGCTTATAGAACTCGTTAAGCATGATACCCTACAAAGAAAAAATATTAAATACACTAAATAAAAAATGAAAGAATGGGAAAATGCGCACTCACTTCTCCTTCTCGTGTGTTATAACAAGTAGATGAAGAAATCCATTATGATCCCCTAATAAGTAGCGAGAACCATCAGCATCGACCCTCCCATAAGCTCTTGTTATAGACTTCATAGAGAAAGGGAACATGAAATGAGTTAGAAATCATTGTTTACCAAATAATTGCTTAACACAGAGCTTGCAGCGGACATGTGAGACCTACAGGTCTAATTGGAATTGCTTTAAAAGCAGAGGCACTACAATACACAATAGTTTCTTCTCCAATAATTAGGACACCACAAAGTGGAGGAGGTACTGGAATTAATAAATCTGCTCCATTATCAAGGTTGTTCTGAGACCATGGACCCTCAACAAAATCTTTATCCTTCAACGAGACCTCATATGTTTTTACATGACGAGCGTCCTTGTTATCCTGATAATCACCCAGATGATATAAGACAAGTTAGACGATGCAACTAAAATATAAAATGAAAAAACCCAACAAAAAACATAAGCATATTGCATAGGCGGACTCCACAAAGTTATTGACTCTTTTACTAAGGCTTGAGTACTCATGCCAGACGCACTATACTGGGATGAGAATCTAATACTCGTACGTATATCCGTGTCAATACCCATGTTGGGTCCAAGTAATGTAGCTCAAAAATGAAATTTTGAAAATTAGAAGACGAGTGTAGGTAAATGCATTCATGAGCTGGACTCCTGGATATGAATAAGTGACATACACATCAAAAAGAAAATAGAACAATGGTAGCAACACGAAAAGGATATTTCCTCTAAATATTACACTGGGTGGTTTTGGTAATAAAATTGCTTGGCAATACTGAATTAACCTGGTAAAGTACAACAATTGTCGGCTTTGGGCAGCCATATAGAAACTTGATATCCAAAACTTGGAGCTCCTCAAGCCTGCAGATGCAATGTGTGTAAGAGGAAATATTTAGAGCCAGACAATTTCCCTATGACTAAAACATTTGAAATAATTGCCCCCAAGGGATTAAATTTCTGGGTAATAATCAATACACTTCTCTCTTTCCAGACAATTTTAAAGACAGGACTCTATTTTGTTATTCAGCTACAGGACAGGGAAAATAGAACTATCAACTATCATAATGCACATTATCCAGGACAAGGAAGCTCTGGCTACTGGAAACTGTGCTAGAGAAGTGTTAAATAAGTTAGTCTTAATGCATCGATGCTAGTCTAAATTAGTACAATATTAATCATGACAATTTATCTTTCATGCATTCTCCACATCTCCAGAAACAATATTAAGCTGATGGCTTGCAAGAACCAAAATAAGATGAGGAAGAATTTTGGTGTCACAGCAGCAGTGCTGCCCGAGAATAAATAATAGACATCTTCTTGTCAACTTTCACTTTCGAATGAAATTTTCTCAAACGCATGTATGTGCAATACAGTCTTAGAGCCTTCCATTCCCAACACTACAGGAATAAATTACTCATTTGACCACCTGAGTCTTTGTTTGATTCCATGAGATAACATCTGAATCCTTCCCTTTCCAAGTCTTAGCATAATCTATTATTTTCAACACAAATTTCCAGAATAGAAGCATTTTCTTCTTCCACATCCCCTCTAGTGCTCATATTCATATGTTCACCTCTTCTGGTCATCATTGACCATTTTGTTCACTTTCTCCGTTCCTTCGAACAGGGTGAAGGAGCCAATTAACTGTATTAGGGTTACCATCCTATAAGGAGATTAAAAATAATAGGAAGTCTTAAGCAATTAGGTCCAAAAGGCACAGCTTATCATTTTTGAATGCACTTGAATACTCACAGATCCAACTGGATAAAAAGGCCAAGAGGCAAGAACCACATTCGAAAAGTTCAAAAGATTGTCACAGTTACTTCGTTCAAAGTACACAACCAGAAATTGCGATAGAAGAAATATACCTAATGTTGAATGCTTCCTTGAGCTGGCCTTTGTTGTCAAAAGGAACAACCTAGCAAACAAACAAAAACCCTTGTGGTACACTGGAAGTACATAAACAGGATGAAAGTGCCAATTCAGGAAAAAACAAAAAAGAGAAACTCCAACAATTGGAGCTGCATATAGACCAATACCTTAAATAGTCCATCATATAAATGAAGTCCAATCAATCTACAATCTGGATCAATTATGCCAATCTACCAGCAAAGAAAATACCATTAAATGACCTTAAGTTCACAAACTTCAAAATCTTTTTAAAAAATTAATTTAAAAAGAACATTTTCAAATGTCTCAACATGAAATTTCCCAGAGAACTATAGAAATACCTGTCCATTGTCTGTAGGGCGGCCGATTCTGTCCGAAACATCCCCCATAGCTCTATTTTAATAGTACAAGCAACCAAGGCACAAAGAAAAATGATTCCTTTTAGTAAAAGCTGATGATGAAAAAATGATCATGACATCGAGACAGCAATAACAGAAAAATCTGGAAAGGAAAACCTTTTGCATAACCTCAAATAAGTCTTACCTCAAAATAAATTGTGACACTAACAAATTAGTCCTCTGACAGGGAACAAGGAAAGGGACTCATTGTGGTCATAAAAACTATTTGTACTTTCAGTTCAATACCATTTTGTAAAGATGTAAGAAAAACAGTGCTGTATCAACAAATCGACATACAAAAGCAAGAGCTTAGAAAGATGACCATCCAATAATCAACCAAAATAACTTTCAGACCTTGTAATAACCTCAGCAGCCTCAGCATCCCATTGCAGAACACAGAATTTATATCTTTCAGTAGCAATGAAAAGAAGATCTTGTGTTTCCCCCTGTCCATTTTCATTGTAGAGTAAGACATAACAGTTCTTTTTTCTATTAATGGTAACATGACCCATATTTGACCACGAAAGTTTCAAGTCATGTAATTGTGAAAAATAAATATTGGTTGAGTTAAACACTGACGTGTGGGCGGAAAAGCTCAAGTGTGGCAATTCTCCCATATATTGGCAAATCCAACATAGGCTGCAAAGTCAAAAATTACATTGAAGTTACCATTTACAAAAAAATGATCATAAGTATCTAAAAGTTCCAAATGAAATTGAACTCAGGTCGTCTTGTATCTGAAATGTGCCAGAATATCACACTGTAGTGCAGTACATAAAATAAAACAAAAAAACTCATTCCAAGTTGACTGCTAATTCCAAGAGAATCTAAGAAAGTCATTTTCTTTTTGAGTCAAGACAACCTATCCTTTAGAAAAGAATAATGAGAAAATAAAATGCCCAAACCAAGCTCCAACTCTTCCTTTCCAATTCCTCTACCTCGAATTCTCACCACCTACCATGATCCACACTCCTAGACCTAACAAGCACCTAATACCATCCCCATCCCCAACTATGGCTCCCCACCACTCCATTAACACCCATTGTAAGAGGAATCTCGTTGTAGGTGGAATGCCTTCCCCATTCCAGATCATTTTATCACACCAAACAAGGCTCAGGTAGTCCATAAGACAAACACAGTTTCATCCTTAAATGGAGCATACTCAAAGCAAAAGAATTAAGGGTTCCATGGCTATGTTGTCTAGTAACACTTGACATAAAAACTATTATACCTGTAATCCTTGAGGCATGAGTAAATGGATTTCTATTCTGGTGCATTTCCTACATAAAGATTTTAATCATTGATTAGTATAATGCAATTCAAATATAGGCACCCAGATCAACAAATCAGGTAGGAGAAAAAAGTAGCAAACTTGGACATTATTATCTAGCAGCACAATTACTAGCAGCACAATTACAATGCACACGTGCTCTCCCTTACTTAGGGCTGACCGTGGGTCGGTCCGGTTCGGTTCGGTTCGATTCGGGTATTTCGGGTTCCAAAATTTTCGGGTATTTAATAAATGGACCGTCGGGTCCAAATATAATTATGGACCGTTCGGGTTCGGTTCCTTTCTGTTCGGTTCGGTTCCATACCATAATTAAATTTTTTTTAACATTTACAAAAATACTACATAAGTACAACTAAAGACATTTTCATTCGCAACTTTTACA
>CAIGRQ010037582.1:0-22985 GCA_903798375.1 Fraxinus sp. D2006-0159
TGTTCATGTTGTTAGTCAATTTGTTTTTTCTCCTACTACAGTTCATTGGGAAGTTGTTTTTCGTATTTTGCGGTATCTTCAAGATACAGCCTTTCAGAGTCTTTTATTTCCATCCACCTCCTCATTGGAGCTGCGTGTATACTTTGATATTGATCATGACAGTGATCCCATAGATCGCAAGTCTGTTACTAGTTTCTGTATTTTTTTTTGGGTGATTTTCATATTTCTTAACAACCTTAACGCAAATCCAGTTTTGCATGAAGAACATTTCCATTGATTATCATTTTGTGGCAAAAAGTTGAAAATGGTTCTCATTCAATTTTGTACATTAGCACTACTAATGAGTCAGACGATGTACTCACAAAAGCACCATTACGTTCTTGTTTTGAACTTTTACGACCGTTATATTACAAAGGTGAAAAATTATTGGAAAAAAATTGAATTCTAGGGAATTGAATTACCTAGAAATTGTTTATTGAGAATTGTAATTAATTGTGTTTGATTGGTATAATTTTTCACATGAAAAATGTTGAAAGTTTGGTGTCCGTTTGACTTAATTTTTCATGAAAATTGTCCATTAAATTGATAATTTTTTTTATCATTGGGTCTAAAATTTGTTTTACTGGCTAAAAAAAAAATTGGAAAATGAAACCCACCTAAAAGTTAGGAAAGCAATTTCAATCAAAACAAGGAAAATGTGCATGTGTGAGAGAAAGTGAGAAATTTTTTTAAAGATTTTTGCAATCAAAAAGGTAAAAAGTAGGAAAATGAAAAATATTATTTTCCATGGAAAAGCAATGGTATCAAACACGGCCTTATAGATTTTGGTTTGTGTTTATCTTTGAACTCTATTTTGTATTTATAAATAGTGATAAAGTTTAATAGGATTTGTATCCTCGGCATACAATTAAGCTACAATGTTACTTAGTTTAATATTAAAAAAATATATCCATGGAGTAAAGTCATAACATCTTGGGGAATGTATCTTGAAAATATTCACATTGTAGAGGTTAGGGAATGAATCTTGAAAATATTCTTATTATCTCTACAATTTTGAAATTATACGCCTCCGTTCGGGAAAAAAAAATACCATTGGTTTAATTAATAAATAGATAAAAAAAATAGGTCGTAAATAAGTGAATAGTAATTAGATCCATAGAAATATGTAAAAAAAATGAAATTTGATTATTTATAAATTAGTCAAACTGAAGCTGCATCTTTTTTTTTTTTTAAATAAACCTATTTATAAAAATTTACAAGTTATAACGATGTACTTGAGTAAATCAAGATTGATTTAGATTTTACTATTTATTGTATAATACTTCAGTTTTAATTATTGATAAAGTAGAGAATGTCCATTATAGCCCCTGTTTGTTTGGCATTAACAACAAAAAAGAATGAGTTTTTTTTTATCCTTTTTTTTTCAAAATGTGGGCTCCACCATCATACAACATGATCAAAAAAGGTGGCTCAACGGTCAGAATTTTTCTAAAATCTGGAAATTAATGCCAAACAAACAGGGGCATAATGAAAAATTTCAAATTCTAATTATGCGAAAATAACATTTTCGTGACAACCATTTAATAATAGGTATACAACTGGACCTCGTGAATGATTTTTGTTCAGCTTTTTGGTAAAATAATTTCATGCAGTGTTCCAAAAATAGTTTTTTAAGTGTGAAACTCGACATTGTCATTTAATCACACTTCACAATTTTTTACTTTAAAACTTCGTTTAGAACTGCTAAGTTCGACCTTGCCGCTTTTAGAAGAGTGACTTTATATTGAAAAGACAATCCTTCCTCGTGCAATAACAGAAGACGAAGTCGCAACCCCCAAAGTCTCAACAGTAAACCCCATTGTCCATTTCTATTCCCCATTCCCCCAACCATGCAAGGAAAGGAGAGTCTTTACTATTTTCAACAAAACACTCAACCAATATTGAGAATTTGGAATATTACTTATTTATCAACCAATTACAAGAATCCCAACTAAATCCCAAGAAAAAAAAATCAAAATAAACCCTGAATATTCAGTAAAATAAAAAACTATTGTGTTGATCCTTCGGGGAAAAAATCATCCAAATCACAAAAGTAAGAGACTTAACCATGAGTTTTGCTCAAAAACTCGTTCTTATTTAGAAAAAGTATGGAAGTATTTTTTTTTTTGGTATGGAAGATTAAGACAAAAAATGCAAGAGATGTAGTGGGATAAGAAGCAAATATTGCATACCAACTTGAAGTAAGAAATAGAAATGGACACTTCCAACAACTCAAAATCAATATGTAAATGCCAACATACTATTCTATATAATTAACAGATCATATCCCTCCACAACCGCGTTGCACCACCATCACTTCCACCCCTATCTCCTCCCATTTGGCCTCACCATTCGTTGCCATTTCTGCCTCCTCGTCTCTCTCTCTCTCTCTCTCCCCTCTTCTCTTGCATCTTGTCCCGAAACCCTCCTTTCTAATTTTTACACAACTCTAACATAAATGTGAGTTGGTCGTCTTTGTATTTTTTTTATAATTCTAGTCTAGTTTTCTAGATCGTCATAACGTCTTCCTTCCATAATTTGACTGAAAATTTCCATTTATTGACTTCCAACCATATTTGACCAGATAAGGCAAACATGTGACTTGACCAGGTCCAACTTACCTTCTTATTAATCCTGTATATTTTTCTCTTGTTGAGGATATATTCTAGAATTGATATTAAGTATTGAAATAAACTATTTTTTTTTCTTGCTTAAAAATCTTAGTAGAAAAATATACTTTGTCAACTCCTTGCTTTGGCACCTCTGACTTTTCTGAATTTTAGCTAGGTTATACCACTGTTTCTAACATGGCTACATTACAAGATATATTTTATATCAATATGCAAAGTCGATATGAAGGGAAATTCGTGTACATACTAATACTTAGTGTTTGTTAAAAAAAAAAAAAAAAAAAGATAGAAATTTTTCATATTTTATGTAGCAGTAAACACATGCGTAATTTTTTTATTTTTTATTTTTTTTCAAGATTTGTTTATTAGAGAAGTCATATATAATAGTGATGATGTGTGATATAAATGATTGATTATGATGGCATACCAAGTGAAGGTAATTAGATAAACGACTTATACTATGTTAGTGTGACCATCGCTTGATAGATCAACTATTGCTTGCTAGCTCGACTGCCACTATGGTATAGCGATTACCGGTATGCTAGTCCGATTGTCACTATGGTAGAGTGACTACTACTATGCTAGCCCAACTGTCACTATGGTAAAGCAACTACTGCTATGATACCTTGACGCCACTACAGTAAACCAACTAACACTATGCTAGCCCGACTGTCACTATGGTAGATCGACTGTCGCTATGCTTATGCTAGATGACTTACGCTATGGTAGACGACTCTTGTTATGATTGATCGATTATCACGACTCTCGATTGTCTGAATATCTTTTTTAGTTGATTGATCACTGTTTTGCGGCTATTGTTGATCCCAGTAACCGTTTAGTGGGTGGAAATCGTCAAATCGGTCATAGGTGAAAATTGTCTAGTGGATAGACATGTTACACTGGACACGTAGACAATAACTGTCTTGCGGTTACACGGCATCAAACACTTATAAATATTCCAAAGGCGTGTCGGTATGGGGGCTAGTTTTTCTCAACATATTTTCTCTCTGTTCCTCAAGTTATTTTGTTCATAGTCCCATTACTAATTCTCATGCCGGAGGTACAACGGGGAAGAAAGTCCCAACCTTTTTTTTTTCAAGTGTTCAATTGCTCATTGGAACAATAGAAGCTTCCTTGATCTGCTAAGGAAGTTCAAAGGTAGTTTCAATATTATTTCATTGGTCGTCATCTGTGGAAAATTACTGAACATAAAAACAAGTCAAGAAGATGAACAAAGAGTGAAACGTGCTTAGTCGAAATCTGTCGTCAGGGGTCAAGACCCGTTGCCACTTCCTTAGTATGTGACGCAGAGTCAATTTAGAATTCTAGAGACTCGGTTGGTAGCTATGATGACTCTCTTGCAAAGCCAAACTCAGAGACTGACTGTCCTACCCCAAAACCTATTGGAGGTTACACTCGAACAACTGCCTTAAGCGGTACAAGTGGTTGTCGCCCTAGTTTTTCAGCCAGCAGTAGCAAACTTGGGGGCTCGTGAAGTCATGAATCTGCAAGTTCCAAGTCTTATGGTAGATTTGGAACGTAAGATGAAAGAAATGGTGTCTCAGAAGATAGACGATTCGTTGTCTAAGAGAAAGGATTTACGTGGGCATATGGTTTTGAAAGAACACCCCTTCACACTTAAGGTCATGTCAATCACTCTACCAAAAGGCTTTAAACAGCTGATGATAGAGACATATGACAGAGTTACAGATCCGCTTGACTACCTACGGACCTTCATTGATTTGATGAGACTATATGCAGCCCATAAATAGTGATGATCGATCCTTTCCGCTGACGCTAAGGAGAGAAGGTAGGGTTCGGGTAGCAACTCTGGAAACTTGGTCTATTAGAACCTTTTGACGAGCTCTCTAGTAGCTTTGTAGCCTATTTCTTAAGTAACAAGAAGAAGAGGTAGACTGCCATCGATTTGATGCAGGTTGTCCAGGAGAAAAATAAGCCCTTGCAACTTTACTTGGGCATATTTAGTTGGGCAACACTTGACATAAAGGACCTCCAAATTTATATTGTGGTTACAAAATCGAACATTTAAGAGGCCGCTTTCAAAAAAACCCCTGAAATTGATGCATGACTTGTTTAAGAAGGGAAACAAGTACATAAATGCTTAGAAAATAGGGATAAGGAAAATGTTGATGATCGTCCCTTACCTAGGGCTAGAGTAATAAATGTGATCATCGATGCGATAGCGGCAGGTAGAGATTCAAATTCACCTAGAAAGAGCTATACAAGCTCTGTTAGAGTCTACTCTATTTAGAAGAAGACTATTAAATCAAAACATCACTTTTGGCGAGGAAGACTTGATTGGTGTAGCAAGTCCCCATGATGATGCGTCGGTGGTTGTTGGTGACATAGAGGATTTTGATGACAAAAGGGTACTGGTTGACGACGATAGTGCAACAAATGTTCTTACTTGGGAGGCATTTTTGGGCTTGAAAAACTATCTAGAAAAAGTGAATGCCATGACCACCCCTCTACAAGGTTTTGGAGGGGCAACTATGATACAAGAAGGAAATGCGGAACTTCCAGTGAAGCTAGGCACTTACCTAACAAATGTGGTGATCCTGACAAACTTTTTGGTTGTCAAAACCCCCATAGCATACTATGCAATCTACGGTTGACAACTATTAAACGATGTCGGAGCTGTTTCTTCAACTTACCATCAAGCAATGAAATTTCCTACCAATTCAGGGGTTAGATGTGTAAGGGGCAATCAACAAGCTTCGAAAAAGTGCTATGTTGATAGCAAAAAAGCTAAAGCTTCTCCACCAGTCATGATGTTGGGTTTAGGGCTTCCATGGAGCTAGGTGGTGAGCATCCTATTGGTGGGTTTGAAAAAAAAAATTGTTTAATTAAGATGTCTTTCTATTTTCCTTGTTAATATAGTTGCTAGGAAATTTATTGATTTTCCTAATGTAATGTTGGCTACTAGTTTCTAGCATCTTGTAAATATTAGCATTGTTTAATAAAAAGTTCACACGACGACGGATGATGAGGGCGCTAAGGAAGGGTCAGCCTCATTGGGACATCCCTGTGTGCCTTTTGAGTCCCTAAATTTAAGTGAACTTTATCTAAATGCATAGAACTGATCTACAACCGTAGAAATTTTTTGTATGAATCGTGACTCAAAACTTTGTCCAACACATCAAAATTGTCCGAAGGGCTAAGTAGTGAGCAACAAAATCAAAAATTGGTTATAAGCTCAAAATCACTCTACAATCTTAATGGTGAGCTTTCAAAATTAAAAAATTGGTTATGACTTAAAATCACTAGACAAACGCTCAACACATCAAAATCGTCCAAGGGACTAAGCGGTGAGGAACAATATAAAAAAATTGGTTAGCTCAAAATCGCTCTATGAACTAGTAGTAAGCAACAATATCAAGAAATTAGTTAGCTCGAAATCGCTCTACTGTCTAATGGTGAGCAACAATACCAAAAAATTAGTTAACGGTCAAATTACTAGACTTAACTTTCTACACTTCAAGGTTTCATGACAGGATAAGCAATGAGCAACAATACCAAAAATTGATTAGCTTAAAATCGCTCTACGATCTAGCGGTGAACAATGATAGCAAAAAGTTGGTTAACGTAAAATCTCTCAACGGTATAGCGGTGAGCAACAAAATAAATAAATAAATAAAATTGGGTAGCTCAAAATCGCTCTAGGATCTAATGGTGAGTATTCAAAACCAAAAAATAGTTAAGTCCTAATTTAGCGCATCTCACACTCAACATTTCAAAAGTATTCAAAAGACTAGTCGACGAGCACTAAACCAAACATCGGTTAAATGTCAAGAATTATGAATTGAATAAGGGAATTGAAATTGGCTAATCGAGGTTGATCACCTCATAGCAATCGACGGTTGACTGCATAAAGTCAACGAATGACTGCTATGCGATATAATGATTAGAGATCAACTATCATGTGATCAACTGTATCCCTTAGCCCTTTCCTCGCAGTGTGCTCGCTTACCCAAATTCTTAGATTGTTTGGATTTCTTTTCTCCCTCCTTGCGCTATGCCAAAATCAGTCGTAGTCCGATAGGTCAATAGAAGGACGCTTAGTAGCGATCCACTCCTTGTTCGGGGTGATAGAGGCTGCCATTGTTTCTCCTCGTATGTATTCATGTCCCTAGCATACTCTAAAGAAGCTTTGAATTGATCTACTTATGCGTCCATGACCTTAGCATACTCTAAAGAAGTTTGGTATTGATCTACATTTGCGTCTATGACCTTAGCATATTCTAAAGAAGCTTTGTATTACACTGCTGTCTCCTAATTTTTTTGATTTGGTTGAAGAATTATAGAAACTAGGTCCCTTTGGAATTTCAAAATCTACCATAGTAAGAGCTGGGTCTCGCCCAATTTTAAACTTTTGGTTCAGGAATTTCGAAAAACCAATATGGTTTTTGGGAGTGAAGACGCTAACTGTTAACGATGACCATTGGTAAGAGGTAGATGTGCTAGTGATGATGTGTGATATTAATGATTGATTATGATGGCAAACCAAGTGAAGGTAATTAGCTAGACAACTTACACTATGCTAGCCCAACCATTGTTATGATAGAGCGACTTACACTATGCTAACTCGACTATCGCTATGGTAGAGTGACTACTGCTATGCTAGTCTGATTGCCACTATGGTAGAACGACTACTGTTATGCTAGCATGATTGCCATTATGGTAGAGCGAATACCACTATGCTAGACCAATTGACACTATGGTAGACCGACACCACTATGCTATCCTGAATTTTGTTATGCTAGACAACTTACACTATGCTAGCTGACTCTCGCTATGACAGATCGATTATCACGACTCTTGACTGTATGGACATCTTTTTAAGGTAATTGATAACTGCTTGTCGATTATCATTATTCCCACAAACTGTTTAGTGGGTGGAAACAGTATAATTAGGTCATGTATGAAAACTGTTTGATGAATGGACATGCTACACTAGACACATGGACAATAACCTTCTGGTGGTTACACAATGTCAAACATTTATAAATACACCAAAGGTGTGACGATACGGGGTTCTGGTTTTTCTCAAAATATTTTCTCTTTGTTTCCTTAAGTTATTTCGTTCCCCCATTACTAATTCTCACGTCGGAGGTGCAACAGGGAAAAAAGTCCTAACAATTTTTTGCTGGTGTTCAATTGCTTATCGGAACAATAGAAGCTTCCTTGCTCCGCTAAAGAAGTCCAAATGTCTTTTCAATATTATTTCAAACATAATCTAAGAGAATTATATAGCGCTATTTGATTTAGAATCTTTGAGAAATAATTTGGAGAAAAGTGATTTTTTTTAAAAATAAGTGAACGTGCAAAGTATTTTTATGGAAAGAATATATAATTAAAAGTGAATTTGAAGATATATTTTTTAAAGGAATCTCTACAAACATGACATAATGTTTATGCTTTAATTTAGGTAGAAATTCTCCCGTGAAAAGTTGAAGAAAATGATAAAAAGCTAGTTTCACTTAAGGATGGCAAAATAGATCGTCGGTTCCGATCGCTCGTGGATCGGTTCAAAAAAGCCTGAGCCGAGCAGGCTCGAGGCTTGGAACCATCGAACCCTACCGAGTAGCCTGTAGGAAGAAAAAAATAAAAATAAAATTCAATCAAGCGCTGCAAGTGTTAAGAAAAAAAAAAAAATTCCGAGCTGGCTCGGCCTGCTAAGGCTCGAGCCAAAAGCTCGAGTTATACCTCAATTTTTTGGCCAAGCTTTTGCTGGGCTTGATTCGGGCAAAAAAAAAAAAAACTCAAACCTTTTTTGGCTCAAGTTTCGACTCATTGGCATGGCTAGTTCCAATGCATAGGTAAAATAAAACGAAAAATGACATGGATATTTGGCACTTCATATTATAAAATTATTATTTTACAAAACGCCGATTTTTAGAAAAATGACATTGAACCCCTGTTTGATAGATTGTAAGTAAAAATCAAATTTAATTTTAATCACATGTTTCATCAATTTTTATCAAAATTTACTAAAAAATTGATAAGACAAAGTTAAATAAATACTTTCTGTAACAAGGGTAAATTTCATAGGGTTTACCTTGCCGACACATTTGGCATACTCAATTCAGTCAATTGTGATAATTGAATAAAATAGTTTACAATTTTTTTTGTATATTATTTTCTTAGTTATTTTCAATTTATTGTATCAGACTTACAGATAATAAAATAATTGGCTTTAGCCTTTAGTGGCTGCAATAAGTTAGTCTACAGAATACAGTAAATTATATTATTATTATTATTGGGAACGTCCCCGTTCGCACCCACCCCTTCCCAATAAAATAATCGAAGGTGGCTAAATTTATGGACCATGTAAATTGTAATTCAACACTGGAGGCTTGAATTATTTTTGTATAGACTATGACTTGAACGTGACAAATCTGCAAGTTGAATATTGTCGGATGATTAGACAGCCGACAACGAAATTATATATAAAAAATAACTCCAGATTCTTTCTAGATAAGATTTAAATATATAATAATTGTTTAATCATTTAAACAAGGTAATTTAACTTGATATTTGAAGTTTGAACAAGTGATGGTAAAAAAACTCAATCCGTCCAGACCCGATTCGATTTGAATGGGGCGAAAAAACCCGTCCCAATGGGTTGGTGGGGGTGAGGGTGGGGTGGGGTGTGGAGGGGGCGTCTCGCCCCGAAACTGCCCCGTAAAAAATAAAAAAATAAAAAATTATAAAAAAAAAATTAGTTAACTGAATATTTTTTAAAATAAAAAAAAAAAAATTTAAACGGAATAGGAAACGGGGCATGCCTATGCCCCAAACCTGCTCTGCCCCGCCTCGCTCCATCTAAGGTGGGGCGAGGTGCGGGGCGGAGAGAAGCAGGGTGGGATGAGGGTGCTCCACTCCTTTGTCATCTCTAATTTGAATCTTGTCCTCATTTTATGAGTAATAAATTTGTGAGGAAGAATAATTGACTAGCACGTGACGTGCATTGAAATGTAAGTTAAATGAAATTTTATCGATGTTCAAAAAAATGAACTTGAAAATTAGCATCGACTTGAAAAGAAAAGATCAAAGGATTATAATAGGTTCAATCCGTGTTAATAAAATAAATAAAAACAAAATTTAGGACGTGAACTGATCATTTTTAATTTGTTTGTTGAACAATTTCTAAATTCTCCACATTTTATATCAATTTTCGACTTTTCTGGTCGAATGAATCGAGCTGGCTTTTGACAATATTAAAATTAACTCTTTTATATCATTTTAAAATTTTTGGACTAATTTAGTGGTTAAATAGACGCTACTCAACTTAATTAAGCTCATGTTTGGTTTGGTAAAAATAATATTTTTAAAAAAGATTTGGTAAAAATTAATAGAATGCGTGGTTGAAAAGTCGCGAGCTCTATTAAGGGCCTGTTTGGACGTGATTAAAATCTGATTTTAATCTAAATCAGTCAAACAATCAATATTAATCACATCTTTCATGGTTCCCACATCTTTTCAACCACACATTTCAAAAACTTTTATCACAATTCACAAAAAATCTAATTTTAATCACAACCAAACACCCTCTAAATGTGTTAAAATTAAGCATTCATGAGATTAAATTTACTTTTTTAGTGGGCTAAGTATAGGTATATTTCTTTCAACCAGAGCTTAATTAAGTTATTAACACGTGAATCTTAGGCTATGGAATAAGTAAATTCAGAAGGTACACAATCCATCAATGACGCATGAGTATTTCCATTTTCCAAACTACTTGATTTTGACAGGGCCAAAATAAATTATAATTACTAATTATCGGCTCATAACTTATAACTTATAATAATAATATTATCTTGAAAATATCTAGAAAGTGTAACATGTGCGGTGGCAGGCAAATAAATAGTTGGGATAGGAACATTGAAATGTCAAATATTATTATTTTTTGTTCAATTATTTTTCATGAAGGATCAAAGAAGGTGGCATAAAATTTCTTTAGAGAAGCTTCTTGGTTGAAACCTCAAAGCCTTGTTGCAAAATTATAAGTAGCAGTTGTTTGAAGTTTGCCAGAAACACTTGCGTTGTTTTTCTTTCTTTCTTTCTTTCTCTCCTTAAATCACTACCCATTTCATAAAATTAAATTTTGTTCCGTTAAGAAAAAAAGGAGCTACAGATAGAAATAATCTGTATTCCATTTGCATAAAAAAAAAAACCTCTGATTCGACGTTTTTTTACACAAAATTTAGCAGTTTTCTTGGAATAATACAGTGAAGTTTGTGCTGATTGCTTTAAATGGATGCGGGGGATCTTTATAAAGCTAGTAGTAGCTTAAGAGTGGGAAGTCAACGTACGGGAAGTTTGAGAGCACAGAATTCATCAATATGGAGGAATACTGGAATCGAAGTTTTTTCGCGTTCTTCGCGGGATGAAGATGATGAAGAAGCTCTTAAATGGGCTGCTCTTGAGAAACTTCCCACCTTTGATCGTTTAAGAAAAGGGCTTATTTTTGGATCAAAGGGTGCAAATGAAGTTGATGTTCAAAATCTTGGATTTCAAGATAAAAGGAATTTGGTGGATAGACTGGTTAATGTTGTGGATGAAGACAATGAGAAGTTCTTGTTAAAACTCAGAAATAGAATTGACAGGTAATTTGTTTTAGATTGATCCTGGCGATCGGGCTTTTGATTGTGTTGTAGCTCTATAATTCGGATTTTGGTTTATTTATTTCTGATTATTTTCAGAGTTGGAATTGATTTGCCAACAATTGAAGTCCGGTTTGAGAATTTGAATATTGAAGCAGAAGCTTATGTGGGAGGCAGGGCTTTGCCTACCTTTATTAACTTCAATATTAATATGATAGAGGTAAAAAATTTACTCAAAAGCATTATGCTATGAATCCATATTAAGGTTGTCTTAATCTAACCTTGTGTTCTTACGATCTCTTAAAAGGGCATTTTGAAATCTCTCCACATAGGAGGTGGTAAAAAGAGAGCTCTTCCTATCCTCAAGGATGCCAGCGGTATCATCAAGCCCTGCAGGTAAGAACGCGAAAATCCTACAGATTTTTGTTTTGTTTTTTTTTCTTGTTTTTCTTTATGGATTTATATTTACCAGTTTTTCATTTCGATTCTTTCGTTTGGGGACAGAATGACACTGCTTTTAGGCCCTCCGAGTTCTGGGAAGACAACCCTTATGTTGGCTTTGGCTGGAAAGCTTGATTCTGCTCTGAAGGTAACAAATATACCTTTCTTCATGGATGTGAATTTTCTTTTAATCAATTCAATCTTTTATTGATGAAAACTGAATGTGTTTGCCAGGTTTCGGGGAGGGTAACTTATAATGGACAAGGAATGGAAGAGTTTGTACCCCAAAGAACTGCTGCATACATTAGTCAACACGATCTTCATATTGGAGAAATGACGGTTAGAGAAACCATGGCTTTCTCTGCAAGATGCCAGGGGGTTGGATCGCGATATGGTTAGTTCAAAGAACAATGGATTATTGTTTCCATGTTTACTTTAGTTTCTAGAGTTGGAATTCTTATTCCTTGTCTATGCTGAAATATTTACAGAGATGTTAGCAGAGTTGTCAAGAAGAGAGAAAGCAGCGAATATCAAGCCTGATCCTGATATCGATATATACATGAAGGTAAATAAATGTTTATTCTTCTTATCGACTCAATGAGAACGATTCTGATATTTAAATTAGTATGGTCTGTTATTGCTGTTCAAACTAGAAACTCTTGAAAATGTTGTTACTTCCTTATTTCACAGTGGCTCATCACACGTAACATTTAGATAATTAAAACACACTCCTAAACTCATAGAAGTCATGGGGAGACAATGGAAGTCCAAAGGAAAACTAGTAAAAATCTTGAACCAGAGTTTTATAGTTTTTGAATATGAGTTAATTTGGAGTAAAATTGTAATCTTTCATTCATTCTTTCTTTGTTGAAAACATATCTATTAGAATATTCATGATAAGAATAATAACTAGGAATAATAAAAGCGCATAACCGGAGTAGAGTCTAGGTAACGAGAAAAATGTACTTGAGAGCACAGCACAACAATAATGTTATTGACAAATTTGGACATGTATAAATATCTGGTTTAAGGTTTGTACCACTTGAATCAAATTCAGTTCTCCATACTAATTTTTTTCCCAATAAAAATTCTTGAGGCAAACATTATATTGTTTTCAATTATGCAGGCTGCAGCTACAGAAGGAGACGAAGCTAATGTGCTCACAGATTATTATCTTAAGGTATAATAACCTCAAAGCATGCTGTTATTCAAATACAGCATTTCAATTGGAGCAAATTTAAAAATGATTATGAATTTTCTTTCCAGGTTTTGGGTCTTCTGCAGACACGTCTATAAAACCAACGAGATGAAATGATAAGAGGAATTTCTGGAGGACAAAAGAAGCGTGTCACAACCGGTAAATAAACGAAAATGAAAAAACGAACAACCAATTTTCTTAGTTGTTTAAATCATGTTATTAAATTGTCTTGATCATAATTTACAGGGGAGATGCTTGTTGGACCAGCAAAGGCACTTTTCATGGATGAGATATCCACAGGATTAGACAGTTCTACAACTTTCCAAATTGTGAAAATGCTTAGACAATATGTGCACATTATGAAAGGAACTGCTTTTATCTCCCTCCTGCAGCCAGCACCTGAGACATACGATCTTTTTGATGACATCATTCTCTTGGCAGATGGCCAGATTGTTTATCAGGGTCCTCGAGAACTAGTGCTCGAGTTTTTCGAATCCATGGGCTTCAGATGCCCCGACAGGAAGGGTGCGGCTGATTTCCTGCAAGAAGTAAGATAAAATAAAAAAAATTCAACTTATTAGCCTTATGAACAACTATAGTCATTTTTCCCTTTCATTGCTAAACGAAAAATAAATCTATTGATAGGTGACATCAAAGAAAGATCAGAAGCAATACTGGGCAAAGGATGAGCCTTATAGGTTTGTCACCGTCGGTGAATTTGCTGAGGCATACCAGTCATTCCATGTAGGCCGGAAAGTTGCGGACGAGCTTTCAGTTCCATTTGATAAAAGCAAAGGCCATCCGGCTGCTTTAACTACCCAAAAATATGGTCTCGGAAAGAAAGAGCTCCTGAAGGCTTGTGCAGACAGAGAACTCTTACTGATGAAGAGGAACTCTTTTGTCTATTTCTTCAAACTCTTCCAGGCATGTATTAGACGACATATAATATTAATGTATGTTCATATGTTTTACGTGGTGTGCTGTTATTAACAATGACTTTTACTTCTGTTAAGTCTAATGACATTACAGATTGATTGCAATGACTGTCTTCTTCCGTACTGAGATGCCCAAAAATGATGCAGCTGATGGAGGAATATATACTGGCGCCTTATTTTTTGGAATTGTTATGATTATGTTCAATGGAATTACAGAGCTTTCCATGACAATTTACAAACTTCCTGTCTTCTACAAACAAAGGAACTTTCTCTTTTTTCCTCCATGGGCATATGGCCTTCCATCATGGATCCTGAAAATCCCGATTACTTTTATTGAAGTTGGGATTTGGACATTTCTCACATACTATGTTATTGGATTTGATCCAAACATAGGAAGGTAAAACTCAAAAGTTGTTATTATTATTATTTTGGATAAATTGCAGTAGTATGCCTTACCTCATTTTGTTCTTCAAATGATTGTTAACTGAGAATCTATTTTAGATTATTCAAGCAGTATTTGCTGCTCTTACTTCTCAACCAAGCGGCATCAGCATTGTTCAGATTCATTGATTCAGATTACTGTAATGTCATTGATTGCAATGACTGTCTTCTTCCGTACTGAGATGCCCAAAAATGATGCAGCTGATGGAGGAATATATACTGGCGCCTTATTTTTCAGTGTTGTTATGATTATGTTCAATGGAATGTCAGAGCTTTCCATGACAATTTACAAACTTCCCGTCTTCTACAAACAAAGGAACTATCTCTTTTTTCCTCCATGGGCATATGGCCTTCCATCATGGATCCTGAAAATCCCGATTACTTTTATTGAAGTTGGGATTTGGACATTTCTCACATACTATGTTATTGGATTTGATCCAAACGTAGCAAGGTAACTCAAAAGTTGTTATTATTATTATTGTGGATAAATTGCAGTAGTATGCCTTACCTCATTTTGTTCTTCAAATGATTGTTAACTGAGAATCTATTTTAGATTATTCAAGCAGTATTTGCTGCTCTTACTTCTCAACCAAGCGGCATCAGCATTGTTCAGATTCATTGGGGCAGCTGGTAGGACCATGATTGTTGCAAACACATTTGGATTATTTGCACTGCTCCTGCTTTTTGCATTAGGTGGCTTTGTTCTTTCACGAGGTATAAAATATTCATCAAATTTGTAAATCAATTTTCTTCTGTTTAAATAACTATAGGTTTTCTTATGACAATATTTGGTCATTTTTACAGAGGATGTTAAAGGATGGTGGATATGGGGTTACTGGGCTTCACCTATGATGTACGCACAGAATGCAATTCTTGTAAATGAATTCACAGGACACAGTTGGAGCCAAGTAAGCCAATGCATCAACTCATCGCTTTTAAGCTAGTTTATATTCCTCTACTTATTAGCTGATTCTGTTTTCTTGTACAATAGGTAATAAATGGAACCGAAACATTGGGATCTGTTGTCACAAGGTCTCGAGGGTTCTTTCCCCAAGCATACTGGTATTGGATTGGAACAGGGGCTTCACTCGGATTCGTGCTCATATTCAACCTCTTCTTTGTTCTTTCTTTAACATATCTCAATCGTGAGTGCCTCAACTTCCCGTGCTTAAAAGAACTTCCATAAACATAATTGCCTTTGCATAACTAATCAATTCAAAATTCTGCAGCTTTCGAGAAGCCTCAAGCTACTATACTAGATGAAAGTGAAGATAATGCCTCACCTATCTCCTCATCTGTGGGAACAGATGCCAATCAGGACAAGAAAAGAGGAATGATTCTTCCATTTGAGCCTCATTCCATTACGTTTGACGACGTTCAATACTCAGTTGACATGCCACCAGTAAGTAAAACCTCAAGATAATCTCTTGTAAAACAAAATTTGGCATCTAATGAGGACTTTGACATAATCTTTTAACTGACTTGCAGGAAATGAGAGCTCAAGGTGATGTTGACAATAAATTGGTGCTCCTGAAGGGTGTAAGTGGAGCTTTTCGGCCGGGTGTTCTTACAGCTTTGATGGGCGTTAGTGGGGCTGGTAAGACAACGTTGATGGATGTGTTGGCTGGTCGAAAAACGGGTGGGTATATTGAGGGAGATATCAAGATTTCAGGGTATCCAAAGAATCAAGAAACATTTGCTCGGATTTCTGGATACTGTGAACAGAACGACATCCATTCTCCTCATGTTACTGTTTACGAATCCCTGCTTTACTCAGCTTGGTTGCGTTTGCCTAAAGAAGTTGATACTGAAACTAGAAAGGTAAGTGACTTCTCCTTTTCATTCTCAATAATACTGTGTTATTGTACTTGTAACCATCAATGTAATAATAAAATTACTAAACTTCCTGAAATATTTCCAGAATTTCATTGAGGAGGTTATGGAACTAGTGGAACTTACTCCCTTGAAAGGATCACTAGTCGGGTTGCCAGGTGTCAATGGTCTCTCGACCGAGCAGCGCAAGAGGTTAACAATTGCAGTCGAGCTGGTAGCAAACCCATCGATAATATTCATGGACGAACCAACTTCAGGGCTTGATGCTAGAGCTGCTGCAATTGTGATGAGAACTGTCAGGAATACTGTAAACACAGGAAGAACAGTTGTGTGTACCATCCATCAGCCCAGTATCGATATTTTTGAAGCATTTGATGAGGTAGAAATGTTGATAATTAGGCAGATCACTGGAATTTCTGTTCTTTTACATTGCATGAAATACTAAAATAATTGCTATTTTGCAGCTATTTTTAATGAAACGAGGAGGACAAGAGATATATGTTGGTCCTTTGGGTCATCAATCTTCTCAATTGATCAAGTACTTTGAGGTAAGTTGTAATATCAAACATCAAGAAATCGTTTTGGTCATTCGCTTTCAAATATTGAAGAACATTTAACTTTTGCATTCAGGAGGTTCAAGGAGTACCTAAAATCAAAGATAGTTATAATCCCGCAACTTGGATGTTGGAAGTTTCTGCTTCATCACAAGAACTAATGTTGGGGGTTGATTTTACTGAAGTATACAAAAACTCAGACCTCTATAGGTTAGTCTATTCACATTAAAATTGATTGGTCAAGATTTGAAAGGTTGCTCGTCAAAATTTGATAAGATATCTTCTCCTGGACAAATATTATAGTTTATAACCTATTTTGTTGGTGATCTGTATTCATTGCAGGAGGAACAAAGCACTTATTCAGGAATTAAGTGTGCCTCGACCGGGTACAAAAGACCTGTACTTCCCGACTCAATACTCACAATCTTTCCTTGTCCAATTCATGGCTTGCCTGTGGAAACAACACTGGTCATACTGGCGAAATCCACCTTATACAGCTGTCAGATTTTTGTTCACGACCTTTATAGCCCTCATTTTCGGGACAATGTTCTGGGATCTTGGCTCTAAATGGTAAATTGAACTAGAATAGGCTGAATTAGAAAGTTTAATCTTGTGTGGTAATTTTGTTAAGTTCAAATTTCTAATTCTTTCGGGATGTCATATGATTCAGGAATACACAACAGGATCTGCTTAACGCTATGGGTTGTATGTATGCTGCTGTCAACTTTTTGGGATTCCAGTATGGGTCAACAGTACAACCTGTGGTAGCTGTTGAACGAACTGTCTTCTATAGAGAAAGAGCAGCTGGAATGTATTCAGCCTTACCATATGCATTTTCTCAGGTACTCGTCAGTGTAATGTTTGATATGAAAGACATATTGATGGAAATCCGATTTTCTAATACAATTTTACTTCCATTGCAGCTTCTAATTGAAGTTCCCTACGTCTTCGTACAAACACTTGTATATGGTCTTATTATCTATGCTATGATGGGACTGGATTGGACAGCAGAAAAATTCTTCTGGTTCTTATTTTTCTTCTTCTTCTCTTTAATGTACTTCGTCCTCTATGGAATGATGACTGTGGCTGTCACTCCTAATCACAACATTGCTGCCATTATCTCGTCTTTCTTCTATGCAATTTGGAATCTCTTTTCTGGATTTATCGTCCCACGGCCTGTAAGTATTAGCAACACAATTTTTCATTAGCAAGATCAATGAATACAAACAAATTATGAACACTAACAAATTTCATCTTTCTTTTTGCTAACAGAGGATCCCTATCTGGTGGAGATGGTATTACTGGGCAACTCCAGTCGCTTATACCTTGTATGGTGTAATAGTATCACAATTTGGAGAGATTCAGGATGTGATGGAAGACAGCGGTGATACAGTAGAACAATTCTTAAAAGATTACTTTGGGTTCGAATACAGTTTTCTTAAAGTCGCTGCTGGAATACTTCTTGGTTTCAACGTCCTTTTTGCCTTCATCTTTGCCTATTCTATCAAGGCATTCAACTTCCAAAGGAGATAAGATGGTCTCAATTCCACAAGAATTTGTTAGTTTATTAGTTTCAGTTCTTTTACATCATAGGTTTTTCCTGTGTATTATGTGTTTTCCTTGTATAATTTATCTTATCATATGTTTGTTCTCTCTTTAAATTGAATAATATCATGTATTTTTCTATTTTCTGTAATGTATATGGGCATAATATTGCTTATAATCAATGACAAATATGGAATTTCCCAATCTCATTTTAGTTACTTCCGAATGCTATCAGACCAATTTCTCAGAGGCGTTTATGTTCTTCCCCTAATCAATTTACACATGTTTTCATTTTTAATTTTAACACGGCCATAGCCAACGAAAGTCTATTGGCTCAATTGATATATCTGCTCGATCTCTTCTGAAACTCATTCTTAATTTGTTGTAAATTTGAGATATGTTGCATATGTAAAAGTTGGTTGAAACTCACAAAGTTTGTGAATTATTGAGTGGTCGCCTTATATGAATCTACGAAAACCTCTTCAATATCAAGAAGGGTTCTGAAACTTTTCAGGCATCTCTAACAAGTTCCGTTTTGCTAGGTTTGTGTCTTTTCATTTAGCTAATTATTTCTACGTTAGTATTCTTCGATAAACTTTTTTCAATATCATCGCCATCATTCCTAATAAGAAGTGCTACATTACGAATAAAAATATTGTACTCAGCAACTTTTTTTCGATTCCACTTCTTTTCCCATAGTGACAACTTATCAAAGATATTTCAATAATAAATATTTCACATTCTTGAACCTTTTCTGAGATTTTACAATTAGTTATGTGACTTATACATACACTCTCCAAGAGTATACATCTCTTAATGGGCCCATCTTTACTATTTGCTCTCTCTTTGAAGATTTTTGTCTTAAAATTGAATGCTATCATACTTCAGGTATGCCATCGGTTTATTACATATAATGATAACGAGTTGTCCTTCCAAGACATCTATTTGAGTTGGAGCATTTGAAGTTAGTGTATGAGATAATATTGTTCTATTTGATCAGTAAATGATTTAAAATAATTATCTTTCAAACTTCTTGTTTGAATTATCATATGTGAGGACCTAAATAATATTGATTCATTATATTTTATTATTTTTAGCTTATTAATTCATCTCCCTAAATATCAAGAAACTGTCCAATCAAATTGATATCCTAGAAACAGTTTTATAAAATATCACTCGTTAGGATTTAAATTTTTTGATAAGGGTTCAACACGTGTTTTCAGCATTTTTTAATGTCCATCTCAGTGATTGTGGTGAAGCGATTATACATACATTGCACTTACTAGATGAAAAAAAATATTACTCTTATCATACACCAAGTATGCAAGGGGAAATTTGATATGGCATGCTGCCCATATAAAAGCATTCTCTAGACTGAAATGGGAAACACTTTATTCTTAATAGTAATGATTTAGAAATTAATTTGAGATGCTTAGAAAACTATAAAATTATTTATCCTCAACCCAACTAACATTCATTAAAAATTTGAGATTAAGGCAATCTAGCAAATTTCAGATTGTGAACATAATAACAACATATAATCATCTAGTAAATGTATCTATTAGATAGAAATAATATCTAAATGGTCAACATGGAGGTTAATGAATCTCATATATCACAATAATTAATTCTCAAGACTAAGAATTCAATCCCAACTTTAGCTTGTGATAGTTAATGAGAACAAGAATAATATATAAATTAATTGAATTGAAGAATTTTTTGGTTTTCAATTAAATATTTATTTGAATTCGCATTGCACATCATTATCGATCCAGTGATGATCTAACTAGTCATGTCAAACAAATAAATATTGGAGTTATTGAACTTCTGATTTAATATAATGTTTGCTTCAATTATACAAATATTAGGATCGAGCTTTCCTTCTTTTCTCCTCCATGGATACATGACAATTTCAATGAAGTGTTCAGATATGCAGTAGGTGCTCAATATGCGAACGATCAAATAAAGAACTACATAACAAAGTGGATGATCAATAACTTATATACATTGATGATACAAAATTAACATAATATCCATAAATGTTGGTTCAAGAAAATGTCATGCAAAACTAATATAATATAATGTGTCAATATTGGTGCCTAATCAATGGCACAAAAGTTAACGTATGCATTCCTTTTGGGATAAATATTTATTTATAAAATTCGTATTTATTTAACATCTCTTCATGTGATCAAATCATATAATATTTTTCAAAAATATCTAATATATAGAAATTTCTTCTTCTACTGGAGCAATAAATATATTATTTCTATAAAATGTTAACATATAAAATGAATTTTTTAATAAAAAAGGACAAAGTAATATTCTTCTTGAATATTCATAAATTAATAAATTATATTTTTTTTTCCAGAAAAATCACAATTACAAAAAGATAAGTACATTTGAGATTTACATACAAATGATAAATCGATAAAAAATTAAATAGCCATTTATCATAATTGAATATTCAAATTTCTTGTAGGATATTGTTTTAACAAGTATATTGTGTTTCTTTGGGAATAATGGCATATTCTCTAGAGACATTAGAATACTAATTAGTTTACAATTATACTTCTTCGAGTGTAAGTATAATACTTTCTTTTTTTGAAATAGAAATATAAAAAAATTATTCCTTAAAATAACAATACAAATAGAAGGGTTGCAAACATGAATCTCATATTTAACAATTTATTCTTCCAGAATAAGAGGAATATTTGTATAGAAATTATGCTTCTTCATGAGCATTAACACGTTTATCAGATTTAGACTCGTAAAGTAAAGTTAATCTTCAAGATTAACTCACATATTTTTTTAGAATATTAATGTTTATAAAATTTTAATTTCTTCAGGAATATTAAAATAATATATTCCTTGAATATTTATATAGTTGAATTGTGTAATATTTAGTTGTGTGTGTGTGTTTTTTTTTTTTTGTAAGAATAGCAGCATAACAACATTTTGAAATATAAATAGTAGTATAATGTCTTTTCATAACATTAATACAATTTAAATATTGATATACATGAAATTGTGCTTTCTGTAGGAGTAACATAAAATGATGAGTAATGAATTACATTCAAACAAATATATACTTGGATTACGAGTTCTTTTGAGAAACTGTTGAATACCACTAATTCGTTTGACTTCTTCATGATTAATTCTTTGCTTTCTACACCTTCTTCTTTAACGGTGGTTGCCGTAATTACATGATGAAAGATAAAAGTATTTCCTGCGGTCTTGATGAAATCAAGTCAAAATCAAAATTGGCAATAAAAATTTCATAGAAGCAATAGGCAAAAACAATATTCGGTGAAGTTTTCTTGATCCCTGCAATAGATCAAAACTTACTAAGGCTCGTATTACAATAAATAAAAGGTTGTTGGATGAATATTTTGGAGGTAAAGGGACTGTTATTCCCCACTATTAGATGACGCATTCACGATTTTATATATATACTTTTTGCAACAATTCATGAATGTTGTAAAAGGAGTCATTAGTAATATGTATTTAAAAAATATTTTCAAATCTCAACTATATATGTTAACCAATAGCAACATATACTTATGTGAATATTACTATAGATCCCTTTAGCAATACCAAGTTAATGAATGTTGTCTTTTGCATGTTACAAAAGACTATTTTTGGTAATGAGATTAATTGTTTAGACCTGCAACATGTTGTAATGTAGAAAAGATTCATGTCCCAAGTTAAGATTTTTGTTTTTCACATTCTTTAAAGCTAATTTCCAACAAATATTCGTAAAAAAACACTGTGATATAATTTTTATTTTGTTCAATACTACTTGTAGTCTTGTAGCATTACATGTCATGTTAAGTTTTATCATGAAATTAATCACACTATTCATAATCTTGAGCATTTAAATAACATAGCTATAATCAGTTCTGTATTATAATGTACCTGATGCCATTGTTTATTAATTTGTTATGTACTTCACATATATATAGCCTATTTATGTTTAACTGATTCTATTTAATGAATGTATGTGGGTGATTTGTGCATACTTATGTGGGTTTTGCACGTTAATAAAAGTGTGTATTTCTAATGAATGGTGGTTTCTTATTTTTCAAAAAAATAAAAAATACTATAAAATGAGTTAAGAAGTTGATTTGTGCAGAAGTATATTCCAGTAAGTGCAATGTTATGTAAATTCACATCCTAGAAATTCCAGTCACGTCTATATTATCTTCTCAGATGGCAGCAACAACAAAGACAATAAACCCTTGTTTGATAAAGATTTTTTGAGAAGTGATTCTTTGAAAATTGTTTTTTCGTGAATTGTGATTAAAAAGAAGGAAAAATTATGAAAAACGTAAAAATTAATGTTTGTTTATTATTATTATTTGAATGTGTGATTGAAATGAGTGTGGAAGAGAAGTAATTCTGTAAGAATTAAAATCAGAAAACTGGATGTTCATTATTAATGTCAAGGAACACATATACAATGTTGAGAGAGACTCTATGTTACCTATATGTGACGTTGTTTGTAATTTTGAGTAACTCTGTTGTTCCATATAACATTAACCATTACAAGCAAGACACAATATTACAAGTAACGTTTATCCTTACGGGTAACTTTTATAATTGGTGGATTGAACTAACACGGTTGCATATTGTGTTCTTTTTGCAAGACTCGATTTTTATTTGGTAGGGTTCCAGTTAAACTATATGTTCAGCGATCTCTACGGTTTCCATAATCATACTGATGGTTACGGGAAAAAAAA
>CAIGRQ010037591.1:0-14552 GCA_903798375.1 Fraxinus sp. D2006-0159
TGAAGTCAGATCAGTAGATCTTAATGGCAGTTTGTTTTCTTTTTCATACGACAGCCGTTGGAGCAAGTAGAAGTGGAGTATGTCCCAGAAAAGGCAGAATTAGATGGTGACTTAGATGAGGAATTCAGAAAGGTTTTTGAGAAATTCAATTTTACAGAAAGTGCTGGTTCTGAGGTGAGGATATGTTTTCTAATGATTCCTTTTATTTGTCCTTTTTTTGTAAAAATCCTTTGGTCTCCTTCCTTGGTGTTTCTCCCTATTCTTTTCTCTATCATAATATTCCAGTCTATTCAGGAGAATGATAAAAAGGATGAGACTGCACCTGATGCAGCCTCAAAGAAAAAGGCCGACTCAGATTCAGAAGAGGAGGAGCAGGATACACAACAAAAAGAGAAAGGGGTCTCTAATAAAAAGAAAAAGGTTTTACTATTCAACACTAGTTATCCTGCAAATCACACTCACTTTTGTGGGAGATATATTAAGTCAATTTTTTTTGTGGGCTAAAAAATGACATTATTCTCTTGCAGCTTCAACGCCGAATGAAGATTGCTGAACTGAAGCAGATTTGTCCAAAGCCTGATGTAGTTGAGGTATAGATCAATAATGTATTGTTCAAGTATTTGTAGTTCTTATTTGTGTGGGCTGTCTTCTGGTGAATTGCAACATCAAAGATCCAATCATGTTTTTTTCCATCAATTGGTTAAGATGTATATCCGAGATCCAATTATTTTTGTTTTTGCCATTTATTGGTTTGAGTCATTATACTAGATTTTTGAGATCTAATTATTTTGAGTTTCTAGGTATGGGATGCCACTTCTGCAGACCCTAGGCTATTGGTGTATCTTAAATCATATCGCAATACTGTTGCGGTACCGCGGCACTGGTGTCAGAAAAGGAAATTTTTGCAGGTGAGTTACGATGGCTGATATATCTGTATAATGGGTTACATATAGAATGCTTACTATTCGTCATGCACATGTTGTATGCAAGATTTGTTGAAAAGAAAGTGATTTGATCAAATGGGGTTTTAGGGATGAGGATAAGGGAGGGTGAAGTCAACGAGGTTTGTCTTATATGTATATATGTGGTTCTTGCAGGCAAGCAGCAGTGCCTCTTCTGGAGTCTCGACATGTAGGTGTTTTGCAAGGGGAAACCTTGCATGAGTTTTCTTTTTAATTGGCTTGCTAGTGTGGGTTGGGTTGTAGGCATCTTATAACACTACTTTCAATAAATAAACATGCCTTATTAGAGTACCTTACCTGGAAATTAAACCTGTAATTTCTGCTTAGCAGGATGCTAAGGGATTTAATTGGAATTTCAGATCTATTTACTTTTCAGAGAAAGTTTGAACAAGTTGAATTCACACACTAAAAACTCTCCACTAGTATTCTTATAGTTACTTGATTTGCATGTAAAATCTTTTGCCTACATCTTATCTCATTGGGTTCTGAAATCGTTTTGCAGGGAAAGCGTGGTATTGAGAAACTGCCTTTTCAACTTCCTGATTTTATTGCTGCCACAGGAATTGAGAAAATTAGACAAGTGAGACCAAATTTACCCCTTTGTAGTTTTGTCACTATCCTGCTAATGTGATTTAGAAGTTGCCTTCAGTAATCTATGTTAATCTGGCTGAAGCATAGTTATTGCATGTGGTTATGAGCCCAGTGTTGGGTTTGTCAGCAATTTTTTGGTGATTTTGTTTTTACCTTTTCCGTATTGCACGAGGGCAGGGAGTTGATATGTGATGTGCTTGTCCTGTGATGCTCATATTAACTAAAAAGGGCTCACACATTTGGATGAAGTGGCTAGGGTGGCATGTGCGGTTCATTTTTCGTTAGGCAATCGTGTGTGTTGTAGAGCTGCTTCAGTATACTTTTTGTTCATTTTCCCTTGGAGGTTTTCTGACGAGGGAACGTATATTTGATAAATAACAATTTAAGAATAAGAAAAGAATGGTGGCCAAAGAAGAGAAGAATGGAGGGCATCTTTATTCATAAAATCTGGTTGTGAATTACAACTAATAAGTCTCTCAATCTATAGAGCAAATAAACTAAGAAACTAAAAGGAAACAAATTTCTAATAAACTATATTTGTATCAAAATATCAAAACTAATTATATCTAATCTAAGTAAATATACTTTAAATCAAAATCTATTTTAAAATTCTAATTAAAATCTGTCTCTATCTTTATTCTTATTTTGATCTCCATCATTTTCATTAGGGTTAGGCTCCTTAGAAGACAAAATATCAAGACCTAAGAGGGTATACTTTTGTTTTTTCTTGTTTTTGAAGAATAATACTGAAAAGTTTCTCCGATGACTTAGTTGCAAAATTTTTGTTCTGCATTCAGATATTCGGCGTCCTTCTCGGTATCTTTTAACAAGTCAATAAGCTAGTTACACTGCAATCACTGGACTTTCTTCTATCCCTTTTATATTATCTCACTTCTTCCTGCCCGACTTATCGAGTTTTGCTTCATTCTTTTCTATGCAATTAATCCTTCTGTGTGTTGATATGCAGGCTTACATTGAAAAGGAGGATAGCAAGAAGCTGAAACAAAAGCAACGTGAAAAGATGCAGCCAAAAATGGGGAAAATGGATATTGACTATCAGGTTTTCTTTGTTCTTAATTTTTAAAACTCTATGGCCCTGCAATCTCTCTCCATGTGGTAACTTGTATTTGTCTAAACTGGTGTCAGAGGGTGTGTGTGCCGAGTTCATCAGTCACTTAATTTTTTTCTTTTATGCTTGTATTTTTGACACTTTAACTTCTCATTATCTGTTACAGGTCCTCCACGATGCCTTCTTCAAGCATCAGACTAAACCAAAACTGACGGCACATGGTGATTTGTATTATGAAGGGAAGGAATTTGAGGTATTTAGTTCACCGGAAATGTTTGTCTGCAACATTTAGTTTGTTCTTTAATGTATGATTTGGATAAAGCCAACAAATGTGTAAGTGGATGATAATGATTTTTTAGGATATGTGATTGTTAATTCATCACTCTGCCTTCTGCAATCTTCGATTGGTAAAATATCATGTCATATTTTTTTCCAAGTTCTACGTCCTTTTTTGTCATGCAATGCTTAGTCTGTTTACAATCCTTCTGATTGTTGTTTCAACTTTGTTTAATGAATTAGAAGTGACACACTCAAGGTTCCAAATATTGGTCGTCAAGTTGATTAGATTTGAAGCTATAGTTTGGTTTGCCTGGCTAAATTTAAAAAATGGGTCCTCAAATCAGTGGAGAGAATAATTGCTAAACTTTATGTTATTTATTCAGCTCTTAACTTCTGTTTGAATTACACAGGTAAAACTTCGAGAAATGAAGCCAGGAACTTTGTCGCAGGAACTAAAAGAGGCTCTTGGCATGCCCGATGGTGCTCCTCCTCCTTGGCTGATCAATATGCAGGTTGGAGAAGATACCTCATTTTATATCTTCAGCTTGGTTGATCTGTATATCTCTTGAAAATCTACCCCTCGTTTTCCTTGGGAAAGAGATGAGTTTAATTGCTGTTTATTTTTTATATTCCTTCATTTAAGAGATATGGTCCTCCACCTTCTTACCCAAGTCTGAAAATCCCGGGGCTCAATGCTCCTATTCCTCTTGGAGCTAAATTTGGCTATGGGCACGGAGACTGGGGCAAACCACCTGTTGATGAAGTAAGATTACCTTTCTTCCCTTGTTATTTATTTGCACTTTTATCCTTTTTTGTTTATTTTTTCTTAATCTTATTTTTTGCTTCCACTAGTATGGACGGCCCTTGTATGGAGATGTTTTTGGTGTTTTGCAACAAGACCAACCCAATTATGAGGTGAAAACCAGTATATGATTTTATGAAGTATTTCCTAAATGTTTTTATGCTTTCTGATTCCAGTTCACGTGTCTGCTATTGTGCTTAATATTTAACTTATCCAACTTCATCATATTGAGCCTGATTTTCAGGAGGAACCTGTTGATAAGACTAAGCATTGGGGTGATTTGGAGGAGGAGGAGGAGGAAGAAGAGGAGGAGGATGAGGAAGAGGAAGAACAGATTGAGGAAGAGGAACTGGAAGATGGCATTCAATCCGTCGATAGCCTTTCAAGGTATAGTATTTACCTTCATGCCCGTGTTCAACGTTTCTCCTTCTCGTCGAGGTTGAATATCTAGTAATGATGAATGTGGGACTAGCATGAAATGGAATGCCCAGTATAACCCTAGGTGGTGAACGGGTCTTGTGCATCTCATAACAATGTTTGATATGGATAATAAGTGTCAAATTCTCATTAAAAAAATTCTGGTTGGTTTTATCAATTGATAGAAGTAATTAAAGTGAGATGATTTTGTTACTGGCACTGATCCATTTTCAAGCTTTTACACGTTCCTTTGTTTGTTTGTGTATTAATATTTTGTGCCTATTTGAGCCCCATTTTTTTGCCCAAAATACATTTTGGAATAGTATTTTGTTGGAGAATGTGTGGTTAAAAAATAAGAAATTTTGGGTTTGCGTGTAATATTATTTTATTGAAGAATGTGTGGTTGAAAATAGGAGAAAAATATATTTTGGAAATAATGGGTACCAAACAAGAGCTTAATGTTTGTACATATCTTATTTGGGTTGATTCTGAGTCTCTGGCTTGTTTTTTCTTGTTGAATTGGTTTCAGCACTCCTACTGGGGTTGAAACCCCTGATGTTATTGACCTCCGGAAGCAGCAAAGGAAGGAACCTGAGAAACCTCTCTATCAGGTGTGTATATCTTTTGACTGGTGCCACTCCCAATTCAGTTATCCATTTCACTTTTTCTGGAGCTCATCGTTTTGTTCCTGTTCTTTGAAGGTCCTGGAGGAAAAAGAAGAGAAGATAGCACCTGGAACGTTGCTGGGCACAAGTCATACGTACGTTTTCTGCTTCTTTGGACAAATATGGATCTGCTTTTAAAGTTCAGTTTTAAATTGTGAATTGAATTCCCACTACTACTCATACAGGTATGTGATCAACACTGGGACACAGGACAAGACCGGTGCTAAAAGGGTAAAGGAATTTGATTTTCTCTTTCTTTCCTTTTTCTTTTCCCTTTACTTTTACTTACAAAAAGTCGTGTTCTGCGTGATCAATTGGTTACTAGCTTTGAATTTCCTATCAGTGGTATTGGGAAACTATGTTGGTAGGCTTTCTTGTTTCTAGGTGATTGCTTTCATAATTCTGCCTGACAAGTTTTCTATCACAGAAACAATTTTAACCTTCTGGGCAAAATGCATGCACAGATATTGGAGTTACAAGTTAACAGCTGACTAATTATTTGCGAGCTATGAAATTCAAAATGATTAGATCTGCTGTTTCTACATCACTTTTTGTTTCGTATATTGGGTTTCATGAATCATCAGTCACTGGCAAGTTATAAAATAACTGAATAGATGTTCTGTTGTGGATTAAGCCTCCCTTTGGATACCAATTTATAAATGGTTTATAAATTTAGTCAAAGTTATATATTAATTTCAACCACACATTCATAAAGACTAATTATTATCCACATATTTCATGAGACCACTAATAGGGGTATACACGATTCCATTTGATTCTAGTTCCAAGAGAATCGAACCGAATCACAAACCAATGTTTTTTTTATAATGGAATCAAATGGTTTTTTTTTAAAGATATGGAACCAAACCGGAACCGAATTATTCGGTTATGGTTTGGTTTGATTCTAGTTTCATTACTGATTGAGAAAAATAACAATTGAGGAGAAGAATCGAAGGTTGATACTTCAATTTCAAAAATCCATGCAATGATGGTAGCTAAGCGTGACGGTAGAAGCTAGGTGGTAGTTTTTGATTTCCATTTGAGAGTCGGTGTATAAATTAAAAAGGAGAGAATATGATAAATGAATTAAGGTCCGTGTCTCTAGAATGAATTAGGGTCTCTAGTCTCCACATTGAGAAATGAGAAATCAAAGGTCCATGACCTTTTTGTCCTGATTTTCAATTGAATTTTGAATTTTTTTTGGTGAGAATTATGATTCACTAAGGGTGTGTTTGAGCTACATTATTTTGGAAGAATGTATTCTGGAAGAGTAGATTAATGTGTGGTTAAAAAAGAAGGAAAGTTATTGATGTGATGAAAAATATTATTTTATTGAAGAATGTGGTTGAAAATGAGTAGAAGAATGAGAATGAAAATTTTAATAGGTACCAAACATGAACTAATTTGTAAATATATATAAAATAATAAAATTTAAATACTGAGTTTGGTTTTTGGTTAGCTGCGACAATTGACGATATGTGGTAGTTCTCCATTTGAGAGTCAGTGTATAAATTAAAAAATGAGAGAAAATGAGAAAAGAATTAAGGTCTGGGTCTCCAAAATGAATTAAGGCCTCCAGTCTCCACATTGAAAAATGAGAAATCGAAGATACATAACCTTTTTGTCCCGACTTTCAATTGAATTTTGAATATTTTGTTGTGAATTGTGATTCACTAATTTGTAAATATATATATATATAAAATAATAAAATTTAAATATTGAGTTTGGTTCTTGGTTCTAGAACTAGAACCGAATCAAAATCAGAATCAAATGGTTTTCAGCTCTAAGAACTAGAACCTTTAATTTTTTTTGTTGAACCGAACCGAACCGAACCACTCGGTTTGGGTTGGTTCTAGTTTGGTTTGGTCATTTTGTCTACCCCTACCCATTAATATTCCTATTATTATTCCTCTTTATAACCCATTTATAAATTTGCCGAACGGAGACTACTACGGTATACTTGATGATCTTTCTTTTACTGTTTATTCCTCTTAGGTTGATTTGCTTAGGGGTCAGAAATCAGACAGAGTTGATGTCACCCTAGCACCAGAAGAGTTGGAACTGATGGACAATGTTTTGCCTGCCAAGTAAGTCGATTACTTTTTTGAAATCATATCATTGATAGACAGAATGACCACGTGATGGACGATGGCTTATTACCATGTCATGTATTCCCCAGATACGAGGAGGCCAGAGAAGAAGAAAAATTGCGAACTCAGCGGGAGGATTTCAGTGACATGGTTGCTGAGGTACGTGCTTCTTGCGACTGTTCATTTTCCAGTGCCTCATTTCCCCCCACCCCCCAAGGAAAAACTTGTAACATAATCAAATTGAACAGAATGAGAAGAAAAGGAAAAGAAAGATGCAGGAAAAAGAGGGCAAATCAAAGAAGAAGGATTTCAAGTTTTGAGTTGTCTCTTGCAACTTCTGAAGATGGTAAGCCAAGGGCGTTTGAGTTATGGTAGTGCTCGTCGTTCTGCAATCTATACGGTTGTTGCTTTACTGCACTGATAAATCGTGTATGTTATGGTGGTGGTGCTTTTGGTTAGTCTACTGTAATCACTTTCCCTTCATGGCTTGATGACCTAGCACTCCTGTGCTTTTGACTACAAGGATACTGTATAAACTATAATACCATATGGTATTACGCAATTATTAAGCTGGGTTTGCACTTCAGTTGGTAGTGAGTTCTGTTCTATTAGGATTTTGTTAATTATGCTCAAATTTCTGGCGTGCTTGAGCTTTGAAAGGCCTCCGCTGATCAACCCCAGCATCGTCTTAGGTGTATATTCTTTTGTACATCAGTATTCATATGCTAAAACACCACCTGATTATCGGTGAACAAATCGAACATTTCAGTATCATAATGGGATCGGGTTTCAGAGCTAAAATAATATCCTCATTGACAACTCGAACTTTGAAGAAACATCAAATCAACAATTCAATAGGAAAGAAAAAAAAAATGGGATTTGAAATATCGTTATAGCATAGAAATGGAACGGACAATCTCTACAAAACTTGTACATCTTATATAAATTTGAGAAGGAAAAGCTTCCTTATGACACTATAGGGGAACATCTGATAACTAATAACATCAAACTTATTTTTCTGATGAAACACATTGCTTATAATGAATATACGGTTTGAGGAAAGAACCATAATCAAATAATCAATACTGTACAAAGGTTTGAAACACTGTCGTCTCAACTTGTTGCTTCACGATTCTCTCTTTGACATGAATTTCTCGGGACCAATTTTCTTCGGAGTTTACACAATTTCACCTAGCGGACCATTGATTTAGACCGATGTTTCTCGAGCAATGAAGGAGCTGTTTTACTTCCAACTGGGGTTTTCTTAGATGCGGGAGTCGTGCCAGAAGCAGCTGTTCTTTCAGCAATTCTCTTCTGCCGTTGAATCACTAATTCTTCCATTCTCTTACGAACATCTTCTTCCTGCAAAAGAAACGCATGAATAGTATTGAGAACAGAAAAAATGAAGACAGAATGTTCGTAAATAACCGGATAACAAAAGATATTCATACCTTCTCTAACTTGCTCTTATGACCCATCAACCTACTTGCAGAAGACGTCATCTTGCTCTTTGATAAGGTATCGGGCTTGTTCTTAGCAGGGGATCCCGCTATAACTTTAGATTTCACGTCCCTTCCTAGATTCTTCGTAGTTGGACCCGCGGTTTTCTTGCTACTGGTGCTTTTACCATTGACAAGAGGATTTTCTTCTAGAGCATTTTCTTTAACTAGAGAAGATCTTCTATCAGCCTCTGCAAAAGAAATTTCCGCTTCATAATCCATTTCCGGTGTCCAGGTTTCCCCCATGGAATCACGTGACTCCCTTACAAGTGCCATGCAGAGTTCATCAGGCTCGGCTTGCTTGGGTATTTCCTGTGGAACATTTGAATTTTTATTTTCAGTCTGTGTAGCCATATTTACGTCCTCGACCATCCTTAAATCAGTTCTCCAGGAAGAATCATACTGATCATATACTGCTGGTCTAGACTCTATAATAATGGAATCGTCGACCAAAGCAGTTTTTTGGGTTGATTCTTTGCGAACAAAGTTCCCCTCATAGGGCATATTGCCAAGATTGTCGAATTCCATTTGCTCTGAATCTCCAAAAGATTTAACAAACCAATCTTCCTCCTTCCGGTTTCTAATAGTGGATGATTCTGCAGCAAAATCAGATGGGACCCTGAGTGGATTCGGCCTTGATTCTTCTGATCTTTGCAAATACAATGCATTCTCATCTTCAGAAACAGATCTCTTCACCATTGGGTGCGTATTTTCACTATTTGTAAAATCTACGACGTCATCTCTTCCATTCTCTCCATTTCTCTGAATCACAAGAATAGCATCGTCGGTGATCAAAGGTTGTTTCTTAATTTTCTCAGACTCGAAATCTAGAGGATCCAGAGAATTCATAATGTAATCATTCTGCGAGCCATTAGGAGTAGACTCGTTGTGATTCAGGAGAAGATTCTGAAAGGTGTCCCAGCTACCATTTTTTTCCACACTATCGGAAATACTTGATTCAACATCATTCTTTAAATCTTGCTCGGCATTATCAATAGATCCATTTTGAGAATGGGAGCCTCGATGTCCTCTATTCTTATGAGTTTTTGAGTGAGAATGTTTCTCCAATGATGCAATTGCATTGTCCACCCCCTCTCTGATGGAAGCTTCATCAAGTCCTGAAGAATCATCAGAGACTCCATCCTCTTCTTCATTGCGCCTCCCAGAAGTTATATAGTTTATGTTACGAATTACAACTGTTTTTGAGGACTTTTTCTTGTGCTTTTTAACATGCGGTTGCCCCTTTGAAGAATGCTTCTTGCCATGCTTTTTACTTTCATCTGAATCTGCCCCGGAATAAGAGTCAATAGATTCATTTTGTTCATCCTCTTCAGAGGTTTCTGCTTCATTCGCATCTAAATGTTTCTCCTTTCTCTGAGATGACTTTCCATTTTGATGAATGTTAGACTGTTGAATAATGCCATTAGGAGAACCATTCACATTTTGAGGCCATCCCATATGCCCAGGATAATAAGGTAGCATGGGATGCATACCCGGGAAAGGATATCCTTGGCATTGTTGAGTAGGGTTTTGAAAGTTGTACGCATACGGAGGAATACCATCCATCCATGGCACCTGTAATTGTACTTTAGCTGAAGTTGATGATGTCTGATCGGAAGCAGGCTTACTTTCTGCCGGAAATACTTAAAGATTAGAATATGCCAAATGTCTACTGGAGATATAGGCTGTAAGATAGAGATTTGACAATAAACAAATGTTCTATAATGCAAGTCCATTTAATGAAATTATGCACGTGTTTGATGGGATAAGTAAATCCAAACACGTGACAGGCATGTTGAAGACAAGATTTTAAATGATGTACATGTTGCCATCTTCAACAACTTAAGCTTTTAGATAAAGATGGTTCGACAATTTCCATGACCAGTTGGAAAAACTTGAATTCCTTTTCTTCCTAGGAAAAAAAATTCGTCTGTGTTTTAATGGTGTTCTCAAGAACCATAAGGTTAAAGCTAGAATGTTAGAGTCGAAGATATTGAATGCAATGAATACTAAAAAAGAATAAATTGATCTAGTGCATTTATCATCAGATAAACAAGACGAGAACTTCAGGTGAGGAAAAGGGTGCAGCGTCCAAATAAGGAAAAACATGCAAAGTAGAAAATTAATTGGGTGAAATTAAGGAAAATTGTACCTTTGCCACCATCTGAATTTGTTGTAGTAGATTCCATAGAGCCATTAGACCCAAACGGACCCTCAGAATTCCCACTTCTGAGATTGTTTTCACCGGCTACTACAATTCCAGAAGTCACCATATACGACAGATCAGGAATGGCGTGTGCTTGGACTGCTGCTAATTCATCCATCCATTGGTTGTCCGAATGCTTTTTCTTGTAAAGCTCCTTGAAATCAGTGCATGCCACTCTACATAGCAAATTTTTGTCTTAAGTATACCATTTGCATCTTACATAAAGAAGAGATGAAATAATGATTAGGGGAAAGAGTATCATTATCAAAATGCACTGCAGAATTATCGAAGAATAACCCTCTACGAGTGGAAAAATTACAATTTGTTGATAATGATAGTCACAACATCCATTCAACTGGTCTCTTGACGAGAATGGGCGATTTGGACAATATACCTTAAGTAGGATACTAAGATTTTAGTAATGAAGCTGTCCAGTATTTGCTCATTGCTAAAATTCAGTCAGATATAGAAGTTTAAATTTTTGAGAGTCTTTGTTCTGAAGTATGATATTTAGTTTGTCATAATATGGATAAAAGACTAAAATACATCATACCTTAATCGTGAGGCTCCAAATGTGTCAGCAAAGCTTATGAGATCATCAATGGTATCAATTTCAAATCCTGCCACGACAGCACGGGCATAAGCCATGGCTTGCTCTTTCTGTAGTAATGCTTTTCGAGTATCCATAATACGTTGCAGACAAAACCTTCTCAGAACAAACAACTTAATGAATCAACTATCTGAGGAATGAAATAAGGATAGTATTCATGATGTTAGAAGTGCAAGATCATTTACTTGGAATTTTCTTCCACTGCAGTCCCATCAACTCCATCTTCGTCAGTTAACTAAAAGAACCATCAAAATGGTAATTCGAGTCAGGCAATGATTTTAACAAAGAAATTATCAACATTCAACTGTTTAAATAAAATACCCTCGAGGAATCCCTTGACCTCTTTGTGATCCCATCAGCAGTTGACAAGTTTCCTAATAACACAAGTAGCCGAAGTGAACAAAGGAACATAGCATCAAAAGACAACATTATGCTGATTCATTACAAATCAGACTTATAAAACTTGATCCTGTGATTTGCCAAAAACCATTATATTTCTACCACATGCAACATTGACGAGAATGTGCATGTATACGTAAAATTTTCTTGAGCTATAATATGATTTTGTAAAGCATTTTGACACTATTACTGTGATTCTTCTCTTCATTCATGGATGTATGCGTGCATAAAATAAATTCTCTTAAGAAGATGTTCAAATCATACCTTCCCCGATATGTCCTGCTACATCAGTGTTGGAAATTTCATTAGATTGAATTGAACTCTCTATCTGTGAAATTTCTCGTTCTATTCTTATCATCCTCTCGAGAATTTCAGGTGTACTCACAAATCGCACGAATCTGCCATTGACGGACAAAAAACGTTTTAAGTAAATTATCTCTTATATCGGCCAATCAAATCTCGGTGATGATTGAATCCTTCTGCTGGATTGTAACTTGGTCTAAATCCTATCTTCTAGATTTCAATCGTTATATTTTTTTCTCTCTTTACAGTAATAAAATTCGAGTAAAATCACTACTTCTACCCAGACAAGAGGGTCTATGTTTCACCATTCAGATAAGTGGAAAAAGATCAGAATGAAAAACAAATTAATTTCACAACTTTGGCAACAATAATGATAGAGAAATTATGTAATAAAGACTTGGATACCGTAGCCCAAAAAGCTGAAATGATCCATTCGCAATCAGATTTTAAGATTAGTGATCTCGAGCGAGCCATCATCTTTTTAATGATGCGCTAAAGTTCGACATGGAATCCAAGACTCTATATGAATAACAGATAAAATCAAGATTGAAAACTAATACAAGATTTTGTTATGTTACCTTTGAAACGTGGATTTGGTGAACCATGGAGCATCAACAGGTGGACGCAGAGTAATTGAATACCCACCTTTTGGAATCTGATCTTTAGCATATTTCAAGTGAGAAATGAAGGGTTCCACGAGCCCAGAAGCTAATTTCTCATTTTTCTTCCCAGAAAACACCACAAGATCGCATCTTTTCCAATTCCAATCAAAACCCATAAGCAAGAATAAAACACGTTATCAGCATCTGAACCTCATTCATAGATTCAAGAATAGACATAATCATACATACACATTCAAGAGATGTACCTTGTTCTTGTTGGGGTGAGTTGGAACAGAGCATAATCAAGGAAGGCCTTGGAATCCATATTCAGAGACAGGAAGAGAGATGGAGAGGAAAAGATTTCAAATTATATTGGTGGGTAATTGTTTGAACGTGACATTTACAAAACTTTTGTTTTGCTTAACTGGACATGAGAAAGAGCCAGCAAGAACTGATAGAGCACTCCACATGGGGACTGTGCGCATCTGTGAGTGGTGTGTGAGAGAGAAAATTTTGTTGATTTGTGATAATATGGTGTGGGCTCCCTTATCCACCCTGCAACCCCCTAATTATTATTAGAGAAATTGCATCATGATCTCAAGCTGATAAAAAATCTTTAAAAACGAACAAGTTAGTCCTTAAGTTTTTACTATAGTTGTATAACTGTCCGAGAGCGACATAAACTGTTCAAATCTTCATTAGATCATCGTGCAACCCACACGAATAGTCCGTGCTTCAAATCTTTTAGGAATTGCTCCATTGGTTCCCCATCTTATTGTCTGAATAACAAGTTCATAACATTACATGTCTAGTTTTACGAAATAAATTTTTCTTTTATCGTTATAACATAAACTTATGTTTATAATCTAAAGTGGATCATGTTTACACATGAGTACATGATGACCTAATTGAAAATTTGACGAGTTTCGTCACTCAAAATTAATATTGCAATTATGGTGAAGGATCGACAATCACTTGCTTCTTTTTCAAAATTGGAGATCAATTTGTTGCTTGGACAATAGATTTAAGGATACTGCAGTTTCTTAATTTGTATGCACTCGTAACAAATATAACTTCAAAGATATTTGACATTGTGTAACTACAGTGAAATCTTGATGATCAATTGGCTACTTGAACGATAGATTTAGGACCAACGGTAAATTTACATGAGATTACAATGAACTAATAATTAATTACTAATTACACAACTTAATTATTATGCTCATTGATATACAAATTTCATGCACAAAAGTGAATATCAAATGGTGGATTTGCTCACTTTGATATAGTTGATTAATCATGAAAGATAAATTGCATTTGATTTGTTTAATGAAAAGTGACATTAACTATCTTGTTTAAGGGAACATGTTGGTTGGACTGTCCATGTCTCTCTACCATCAATAATTTCTTAATTTGTCACCATTTTCCATTTAATTTTCTTTCATATGAATTCTGGATTTTTGTGTTTGCTAGAGATTCAGTCCATCTTGCCATCATATAAAAAATCGAATTATTATCGAGAATATACATTTTTATTAATATCTTTAGCACGTCTCGTCACTAACAATGAAAAATTGGAGACGAAAATAATGCATCAATGGCTTAAAATAAAACTAAATTCTTTTTTTTTTTTTTGGTATGTGAGGGGCTCGAAACCTTCGTCTGTTTTGATATCATATTGAACGCCTTTGAAAACTTAAAACTATTAGATGGTGAAATTTTTTCCGTATTTATTTGAATTTTGCTTTAATATACTGAAATAAATTGATATTCAATTACATGTTTAAACTTGCGGTAAATTGAATATCTTAAATGTACAAAAAATGTAATCTTTTCTATCAAATCAAACTCAACAATTCGAAAGTCTCGAGGTATGCCACTCGTATAACTTGGCATTCTTGTCTTCACTCTAAAATGCTTTTCAATTATTTGACGTAACTTACTTATATAAACACAAAAATCCCCCCCCCCCCCCCCCCCCCCCCCCCCCCCCCCCCCCCCCCCCCCCCCCCCCCCCCCCCCCCCCCCCCCCCCCCCCCCCCCCCCCCCCCCCCCCCC
>CAIGRQ010037647.1:0-16144 GCA_903798375.1 Fraxinus sp. D2006-0159
TCGTTACGGTTAAACTCATTTACGGCATGCATTTTAGCACACCGTAAAAAAGTACACAACTTTCTACGGCATGCATAGACGACGTACTTTGCATGCTGTAAAAGATAAACCACTTTGTACGGCATGCATGCAATGCATGCTGTAAAAAGTACATTTTGTTGTAGTGCCTAAATCTATCCAAACCCTAAACTAATCCACTTCTCTCAACTCTTTCACCATTTCTTTCCACTCTCTTACCATTTCTCTCCGCTGTCTCCACCACCACCGTCAGTCTCTCCACCACTGCTTCTCCTCTTTTCTCCCTCCCCCTCCCTAGCAGCGTCGAGATTCACAACAGCGTCTGCTATGGGTATGTGGGTCGACATCGCGACTTTGTGGTAGCTGCTGTGGGTGTGTGGAGGATCGGAGTTGAGGGAATTAGAGAAGCGACAGATTTGTGGCTGTTGTTGGTGGTTGGCTATTGTTGGTGGCTGATAGGTGTGTGTCGATTGTTGTAGGTGTATGACGAATCTAACTTGAGGGAATTGGAGAGGCGGCAGATCTGTTGTTGGTGTGTGACTGTGTGTTGGCGGATCTGTGGTGACGAGGATGTGGCGAAGAGTATATACGACCAACTATTTGATCGATTTGTGACCAAGTATTGGTTGTGGATTGGGATCGGATGACTGGTGTTTGGGTGTATGTGACCAACTTTTATGTTCATCGTGATTAACTAGTAAACTGTGATACTAAAATTCAGTAATTTGTGACTAAAAATATAATATGTGACCAACATTTTCGTTATATGGGAAAAATTCAAAAGTCGGGTGTTAACTTTGACATAATTCAATTTTCAGGTGTCAAGTTTCAAAATACAAAATCAAGGTATTTATTTATTAATTAAATTTTTTTATTAATTAATTATTAAATAAATTCATTAAATATTTAATTCTAATATAATATAATTAACTCGTCCCGCCTCCACCACCCCTACCGTTCAGGGGACTATTCCGGCGAACGTTCCAGCCATTACTTTTCTCCGACGATCATTCCGGTAACTCCTTTGATACCGACATTTATTCCGGCGACTATTCCGATAACTGTTCCGCCGCATCTTTAATTCGACGACTGCTCCGATTCCGACAATTTATATAATATGGTCACAGATTCACAATTTAGTTAGTCACATATTATTTTTCAGTCACAAATAATAATTTTTATACGTCACAGATTATTTTGCTGTCATAGTTCAATAAATTTGTAGGTCACAATTAATTAACAATTAATTAGTTGGTCACAGATCAAAATTTATAGGTCATACAGTCACAGATTTTCAAATTAGTTGGTCACATATTTTTTTACGGTCACATATTATATATTTTTTAGGTCACAAATAACAAAATGGTTGGTCACGGATTATAATTTTTAGTCGCAGATTATCGAATTTTAATGTCACAGTTTACTAGTTAATCATGGTAAACCAAATAGTTGATCACAAACACCCAAACACTCGTCCTCCAATCCCAATACACAACCAATACTTGGTCACAAATCAACCAAATAGTTGGTCACAGATACTCTTTGTCATATCTTGCCGCAGACGCCACCTCTTCCACGACCGCAACCATCCATCAACAATAACACAAACAACAACCAGCACCCAAATCACCATAGATTTGCCAACATACAGCCACACACCAACAACAAATCCGCCCAACACCCATAGATCTGTCGCCTCTCCAATTCCCTCAACTCCGATCCGCCACATACCCACAATAGCTAGACACACATCAGCCACCAACAACAGCCATAGATCCATCACCTCTTCAATTTCCTTAACTTCGATCCGCTACATACCCATAGCAGCTACCACAAAGTCGCGACGCCGACCTACATACCCACAGCAGCTTCGCGATGCTACTGTGAACGGAAGTAGTGCCTCGACGCTACTAGAAAGGGGGAGGGAAAAGGGAGGGGAAGCAGTGGTGGAGAGACTGATGGTGGCAGTGAAGGCGGCGGAGAGAAATGGTAAGAGAGTGGGGAGAAATGGTGAGAGAGTTGAGAGAAATGGATTAGTTTAGGGTTTGGATAGATTTAGGGTTTGATATGTAAAATAAGATACCTAATTTTTGAATAAATAAACTTTGGACCTGATTTTTAAAAATCAATTTTTAAACACATGGTTTTATGTAATTACCACTTTGTATATTGCTGCCTCCTATTGCTTTCAATACATGCGTTAATGCTGAGAGTTATACCTTGAGAGGAAAGCAGCAATTATTCTTTGTGCTCCTATTCAATGTGTCTTCTTCTCCCTTTTTCTCTGTAATTGTGATTTCCTTTTGTGGCTGCAATAACTTTGTTACCTTATGTCCATTTGTGGTACTTGAAAGAGTAATCGAAGTTTGGGAAGAGTTGTAGATTTGGCTTGGTTTCTTGAGGTGTCGATTGTTGAATTGATACTGGGCTCGAAAAGCAATATTGGTGATCAAATCCTCCGCTACAATGCAGGCAAAGAATTAGAGGAATTTAGAGCTATAGTCCCTAAATATTACCATTTAGAGCACTTGGGGTTCCTTTCAGTTTAGACACACCTAAATTCTTGGGAGATGTTACAAGTACAAAACCTTGTACAAAATGGGTTACAAAATTGCCAAGTGGCACCCCCCTATTGGAGGGGTGCCGGGCCCACAAGATTTTGTACATATAGAATAATCCTAAATTCTTTTACATAAAACCATTCAAAATTTTATTTAGTCATGTGCACGTAGCATCTGTTGTCAGGGGCGAAATCAGCTAATTATATTTTTTAAAAAGAAATTCGAAAAGATTAAAAAATAAATAAAAGGATAAAGGAATAATCTTCTTCAATCCTACCTTCACGTTCAAAAGGTTTTATTAGCGTATTAGATATTTGTAACTACTATTCATATAATAATAGCATTTTTATCAATATTTTAAAAGGCACGTCTAAGTGCAAAGTTTGATCTCGCTGTCTCGTAAAACTTCGTGCTTACGGGACAAGTTTTGGGAGACCCCACTTATCACCTCAAATTAAAAAGAAAAAGAAAAAAAAAAGAACATACATTTTACATCTTTAGATAAAGGTACAGTTTATCTCAAATTATTTAAGCCCTTGTTTGGGTGTGAGTTAATTACCTGAATCATCACCGAACTTTGCGTAAAGTTTTCATCTAGTCTTTGAACTTTAAAAATTACTCTTTTAATGTAGCGACCGAGAAAATAAAATAAAATCTCGTGTTTCATTTTAAAATAATTTTTCTTGTATAAATCGAAAAATAATTTGGATTACATTATTTCGTCCTACGACACTTCATAAGAGTTTAAATTAAAGTTTTGGTCACGATAGTAAAGTTTTGCACGCTTGCTATTTTTTTTTAAAATTTTTGCAAGGTATCAAATTTCTCTTAAACATAAATTTTTTTGTGTTGACGACACACGTTATATTAATTTTTGCATACATGTTTAGTACTTAAATTTTAAAAATTAGATAAACCGGATATGGTGTACCAAACGACCCCTAATTCGTCCCCATTTATTTCTTAATTTATTCTTATATGCCATCAATCGGACTTTTCATTTTTGCTCCATTATATTTATCATTTGATTCGTCCATTATAGCCATAACCGTCCACTATCATTTAAAGGCCTATTATGTTAATTAGCATAAAAAAACTGTTGCTCTTTTCATTTGAAAACTGCACAGTTGTAACTCCAACAATTATGCACACATTTAATATTTTCACCTACCATTTGTTTTACTCCCATTTTCTTTCAGCCATTGCTTTCATTCATTTGCATTTGAAAACTCCTATAGCTTCTAAAGCCAACTTTCTCTCCTAAATCATTATATCGGTACATAAAGTGATTTTGTTTTTTATTTTCCATAAACTTAAGATACTTTGAATTTGGAAATTTCTAAAGAAGCGGTAAAGAGTGTGCTGAATTTTATTACATATTGAACACCAAAGGATATTCAAACTCCAAGCATTCACGACAGGGATGTTTATGACACTTTTGTAAGTAGAGTAAAATTATTTGTTTTCGGTTTACACTAACGTGTTATTGTGTTACTCATGAGAGAATGGAAACACCATATGGGTGGTTCAAATAAGAGATGAAGAGATGAATTTTGATTCATGAAATGGGGTTGTTAAAACCTAAGAGTATGCAGATTGCTTGATCACCGATTCGCCTTGAAATTTAATGGTGACACAAATATCCAACGATTGCAATTCTAGAAAACATATTTTTTTATCTTTTATTTAAGTGTTTCCTATTGAGTATTACTTGTGATACTTACTCCTACAAAATTTACAGGCTAAATGAAGGCATGGCAAGGGTTTGGCATGGTGGCAAATGCTAGTGATTGGTAATGCTTTGAACTTTTAGTAAAATTTCCATTTGTGTAAATCTCTTATAAATCCTTAGATGATACTTTTAAAATGTTTAATTTTCTATTTTCGCCTATTCTTACCTATATTGTATGTCAAATATAACTTAGAATTGTTGGAATGACTACGCATGAAAGTTATTTATTACTGGATTGAATTTCAGATTTTGTCATTCTATTTGAAAGTGGTAAAACTTGGGCTACAGTACATGTTTTAGAGTGAAATCAGTGGTCTTTCAAAGGTCTATGAGTCTTCTAATAGTAATCTTTGGAATTGCCCTAAAATATTATCTAGAGAAAACGTTATGTCCATTTTGGGAGACTGCGTCGAGTCAATTCTGAATTTTCTATCCAGTATAGTCGAACAATATTTTTATGTTTCAAACATTATCATTGAGACCCCAATTTTTTATATGATGTATGTATATGAATGTTATAGTCCCTGTTAAAATTTCATAATTTTTCCTCAACGTTTTCTAGGTTAAACATAATTTTCTCTCTGCTACCGTGCAACCTGTATTTGCTGAAATTCTTCCAATGTTATCCAAAAATTTTCCTTATTTACAATTTATTTTGGTTAGCATGTAAGATGTCAAACAAAGAGCAGATTTTTTTTAATGTTTCGAGTTTCGAAAATTTGGGGCCAGAGCATGGTTTATTTTCTGTAGACTTAATTTTTTTTTTTTACAAGGATCCAGAGTACTGTACTTGCTATAGCCGCGCCATGCCGATTTGGAAGTAAAGAAAGTTTTATAAATATGCTTGTATCTATGTGATGAGAATGAGAAAGTTTATTCTGGATACAACATTTGAAATGTATTTATGAATATATTAGTATGTGGTGGAGTTTGAATACTTTTTGTAAATAATCATTATCGCACCAAACAATTTGAGAACGTGACCAAATTAAATGTTTATTTAAGTCCTAAAGGATTAACTAAAACTTTTTCGATACCCATTCATTAGACTTCGAATAATTGGTATGACAGAGATGGTACAGATTAAGAAAACTTGTAGGAAGACGAGTTCGTTGATGTCTCGTCGATATGAGATCGTGAGGCAATATGAAGAGTATCGGTGCAATCCAGCACACAATATGAGCCAACACATTTGGGAGATGTTAGTAAGGTGGATGGAGGTGAGGCAAATTGGCCATATGGTTACTGGTCATCAAGTCACCCATCTTATTATTGATACCTTGCCAAAAAAGTGGCTAGAGGTGGCCGAATCGATCTATAATTATTTATGGGAAGTTGTCATGCCTACCTTACCTTGAGAGATTGATTATGAGACTTTCAGTGCAGAGTTGATTGAACAGTGGGAGTTGGCCAGACTTACGATTCCCGAGGACGATAGTCTACCTACTGAGATGTATACTCGTGAAGATACACCTCCACCTATTTCAGACGATGATGTGCAACCTTCTAAGAAACTTAGGGTTCATAGAGGTTGTATTAGCGACAATGATGGCAATGATGAATAGATGAGTAAGATTTTAGTGGATTTTATTAAGTTTAAGTGTTGTTGATGCCTAGTAGGATTCTTTTTGCTTTCATGTTGATTTGCGCCAGATGCTCTTTTATTATTTTGTATTTCCCTTGAAAGATTATTTTGAGATAATAATACAAGATGTTGGATTGAAATTTTTTTCTTCCTCCTATTTTGTGCAAGTATCGTAGACTCCTCTAAGTGAGATTGCAATTATTGTGGTATATAGGAATATGGCGTAAGGGAGGATGATTAGAGAGTTAAGGCGGGAGATTGATGAGTTGAAGCAGGCCTTGGCTACCCAAGCTACGCCTCCAGCACCTCAAGTTTCACAAGTTCTCCAAGCACAGCCCGTGTCGCCACATACCCTGTTGCTCTACTTATTGCGACGGTAGAACAGTTTCGTAGATATTGACCCCCTACCTTTGATGGCGGGAAAGACCCTCTGGCAGCTGAGGAATGGTTACTTATTATTGAGATGATCTTCCAGCATATCTCTTACCAGAGATCAAAAGGTATTATGTGCCCATTTTATGCTAAGTGGAAGAGCATGCCATTGATAAGAATCCTCATCACGCACTCGCACCCAGAAGGAACAATGTAATCTAACTTGGACTCAATTCAAGATGAAGTTAGCAGAAAAGTATTTTTCACAAGCTCTGCGAGACCATAAAGAGGTAGAATTTTTAAGACTGGTACAGAGAGATATGGAAATTTCTAAATATGAGAGCAAGTTTGAGAAATTTCCCCGATATGCCCCACACCTTGTAAGTATCGAGCTCATGAAGGTAAAATGTTACGAGAGAGTCCTATGCCCAAAGATTAGGCAGATTGTGAGTTCATACTATCTCATCACCTTTCAGGCAGTGGTAAAGAAATCTTAGGTAGTGACCTACTTGAGGGTGAATTGGTGAGTCATGGACCTCGTAATGACTTCGGAAAAAGGAAGTGGCAAGATAATAATAAGAATACTAGATAGTTTAGGAAGCAGATAAATACGGGTCAGACAATCAATCATTTATCTCAATGTTCTAAGTGTAACAAGTTTTACAAAGGAGAGTGTTTGTTTGGAAAGTATGTTTGCTATAAGTGTGGTCAACTCGGTCATGTGGTTTCCTCATGCCCATTGATTAAGAAACCTGAGTAGAAGAAGAAAGGAAAAGTAAGGATGTTTGTTTTGACTCGTGATGAGGTTGACCAAAATTCGGACTTAATCACAGGTATTTCCTTATTGATTCTAGTGCAACTCATTCATTCATATATATAATGCATGTCTAGCTAAGGTTAATGCTTCATGTCAGAAGAGTGATAGTGTACTAGATGTTAGTATGCCATCAGAAGGAACTATTGATACAAATTGGATAGTAAATGGTAAAATAAATTTTGATGGATTGACTTTAGAGGCCGACTTGCATGTTATAGAGATGAAGGATTTTGATATTATTTTAAGTATGGATTGGTTAGGTGAAAATCGAGTCACGATTGCATGTTTTGAGAAAGAGGCAATTTTTCATAACTGGGAGAAAAGGAGTTCAGATTTTATAGGTCAAAGATTAAGGCACTTCCTTGCATCATCTCCGCTTTAAAGGCCGATAGCATATTGAGGAAGCCTGATTGTCATGGGTATCTTGTCAGTCTTATTAGCACCTCATCTCAAGAGAAAGTATTAGATGATGTGGCAATAGTACGCGAGTATGCCAATGTGTTTCCAGATGATCTACCGGGTATTCCGCCCAATAGACAAGTGGAATTTACGATAGATTTGGTACCTGGAGCTACTCCTGTGTCTAAAGCCCCATACCGAATGGTACCAAATGAATTACAAGAGTTGAAGATATATTTAGAAGAACTTATAGACAAATGGTTCAATAGACCGAGTGTATCTCCATGGGGAGCTCCGGTACTCCTTGTAAAGAAGAAAAATGGTACAATGAGAATGAACATCGACTATCGTGAACTAAATAAATTACCGATCAAGAATAAGTATCCCCTCCCTAGGATTGAGGATCTATTTGATCAGTTGAAGGGCGCATCCATGTTCTCGAAAGTTGATTTAAGGTCGGGCTACCATTAGTTGAAGATTAAATCAGTAGATGTACTAAAGACGACATTTAGGACTCGATATGGGTATTATGAGTTTACGGTGATGCCCTGTGGCTTGACGAATGCCCCTATGATGTTTATGGACTTGATGAATAGGGTGTTCTATCAGTATTTGGACATGTTTGTCATCGTATTTATTGACGACATACTGGTATACTCAAAAGATTCTCAACAACACGAAGAACGTCTGAAAATTATTTTGGAAACATTGTGTGAGGAAAAGTTATTTGCCAAATTAAAGAAATGTGAGTTTTGGTTGGACCGAGTGAGATTTTTAGGCCATACGATTTCAGCACAAGGAATTGAAGTGGACCAATCCAAAGTTGAAGCTGTGACCAATTGGCCGAAACCTAAAAATATTGGAGAAGTGATGAGTTTTCTAGGTTTAGCCGGCTATTATCGACGATATTATAGAAAGATTTTCCAAGATCAAAAGTCCTATGACACAGTTGACTCAGAAGGGTATTAAGTCTGTATGGTCAGAGAAATGCGAGCGGAGTTTTCANATATTGGAGAAGTGATGAGTTTTCTAGGTTTAGCCGGCTATTATCGACGATATTATAGAAAGATTTTCCAAGATCAAAAGTCCTATGACACAGTTGACTCAGAAGGGTATTAAGTCTGTATGGTCAGAGAAATGCGAGCGGAGTTTTCAAGAGTTAAAGGATAGGCTAGTATCGCACCAATGTTGATTATTCCTGATGGTTCGGAAAGCTTTGTAATTTATAGTGATGCATCTAAACTTGGTTTAGGATGTGTTTTGATGCAACATGGGAAAGTGATAGCTTATACTTCGAGACAATTGAAACAATATGAACAGAATTACCCTACTCATGACCTTGAACTGGCAGCGGTAGTGCATGCCTTGAAGATTTAGCGCCACTACTTATATAGGAGCAAGTGTGAGATCTACGCTGATCACAAGAGCCTCAAATACTTAATAACCCAGAAGGAGTGGAATATGAGACAGCAACGCTGGTTAGAATTATTGACAGATTATGACTACACTATCTTGTACCACCTGGTAAGGCTAATGTAGTCACTGATGCGTTGAGTAGAAAAAAACATGGGACGGTTTTCAGCACTGTATACAAGGAGGATCATTTAATTAGAAATTTTGAAAACCTGAGAATTGAAGTATATACTTCACCAGTAAGGACATCATCAATGTTAACAAGTCTTACTGTGAAATCAACACTTAGGGATAGAATAGTAGTTGCTCATAAAGATGACCCATTTTTAGAAAAGATCAAGGTTGAAGTGGGAATTGAGAAAAGGAAAGGATTTGAAATAGTATAAGATAAAGCCCTGAAGTTTAAAGGTCGACTGTGCGTACCAAAGGATGAGGTATTGATGAATGAGATTATGACTGAGGCTCATTTTTCTCCTTACGCCGCACACCCAGGCGGAACTGAAATGTATAAAGATTTGCGTGACAGATTTTGGTGAAGAAATATGAAAGGAAAGATAGCTTTGTTTGTGTCTAAATGCATGGTTTGTCAACAAGTAAAGGCTGAACATCAGAGGTCATCGGTGCCATTGAACCCTATGGACATACTCGAATGAAAATAGGAGAAGATTTGCAATGGATTTTATTGTTGGTTTTTCTAGATCAGTGAGAGGTCATGATGCAATCTGGGTGATTGTGGATCTACTGACAAAACCTGCTCATTTTCTACCAGTTCGAACAACTTATAACTTAGAATAGTTCACAAAGATTTATGTCAGAGAGATTATGCGACTTCATGGTATTCCAATTTCTATCTTATCGGATAGAGACCCGAGGTTTACTTCGAAGTTTTCGATAAGCCTTCAGAAAGCTATGGATACCAAGTTAACATTTAGTACTACTTACCATCCTCAAACTGACGAACAATTTGAATGACTATCCAGGTTCTTGAAGATGTTGAAAGCTTGTGTCCTAGATTTGGGTGGTAAGTCGGAAGATCATTTGCCGTTAGTTGAATTTGCATACAACATTAGCTTCCAAGCAACTATTGGCAAGGCACCGTATAAGGCTTTGTATAGTCGACGATCTCGTTCGCCATTATACTGGAATGAAGTTGGTGAAAGAAGAGTTTTGGGTCTAGAATTAGTTGAGAAAATTGTAGAGGCTATACATAAAATTAGATCAAGAATTAAGATTGTCCAAATTTGTCAGAAGAACTATGCTGACAATAGGATAAAAGAATTGAATTTTGAGGTTGGAGATAAAATATTTCTCAAAGTGGCGCCAATGAAAAGAACACTACGATTTGGAAAGAAAAGAAAATTGAGCCCCAAATTTATCAGTTCATTTAACATTCTTGAAAAATTGGCAATGTAGCATATCGTTTAGCATTGCCACCCGAACTAGTAGCAATACACAATGTATTTCACGTTTCAATGTTAAGAAAGTATATCCTAGATCTTAGTCATGTGGTGAATGTTCAATCATTGTATGTCCAGAGTGATATGTCGTACGAAGAACCTCCTGTAGTAATTTGGGAGAGAAAGGAACTTGTTCTGATAAATCGAAGGGTTCCATTAGTCAAAGTCCTGTGAAGTAAACATGGTGAGGATGAGATTACTTGGGAAAAAGAAGAAGATGTTTTAGCCGAGTATCTTAATCTCTTAAAACAAGTTAAATTTCGATGACAAAATTATTTTAAGTGGAGAGAGTTGTAGTGACCGAGAAAATACAATAAAATAAAATCTTGTGTTTTATTTTAAAATAATTTTTCTTGTATAAATCGAAAATAATTTGGATTATGTTATTTCGTCGCTACGAGACTTCCTAAGAGGTCAAATTAAAGTTTTGACCATGATAGTAATGTTTTGCGCACTTGTTTTTTTAAAATTTTTGTAAGGTATCGAATTTCTCTTAAACGATAATTTTTTTTTATATTGACGAAACACATTATATTAATTTTTGCATACATGTTTAGTACTTAAATTTTAGATATTAGATAAACCGGATATGGTGTACCAAATGACCCCTAATTCATTCCCATTTATTTCTTAATTTATTCTTATATTCCATCAACCGGACTTTTCATTTTGCTTCATTATATTTATCATTTGAATCGTCCATTAGAGCCATAACCGTCCACAATCATTTAAAGGCCTATTATGTTAATTAGCATAAAAAAGAATTGTTGCTCTTTTCATTTGAAAACTGCACAGTTGTAGCTCCAACAATTATTCACACAATTAATATTTCCACCTACCATTTGTTTTCTCCCATTTTCTTTCAACCATTGCTTTCATTCATTTGCATTTGAAAACTCCTATAGCTTCTAAAGCCAACTTTCTCTCCTAAACATAAGATACTTTGAATCTAGAAATTTCTAAAGAATAGGCAAAGAGTGTGCTGAATGTTATTACATATTGAATGCCAAAGTATATTCAAACTCCAAGCATTCATGATAGGGATATTTACGACACTTTTATAAGTAGAGTAAAGTTATTTGTTTCGGTTTACATTAACATGTTATTGTGTTACTCATGAGAGAATGGAAACACCCTATGGGTGGTTCAAATAAGAGATGAAGAGATGAATTTTGATTCATGAAAAGGGATTGTTAAAACCTAAGAGCATGCGAACTGCTTGATCACCGGTTAGTCTTGAAATTTGACGGTGACACAAATATCCAATTATTGCAATTCTAGAAAACATATTTTTTATCTATTTATTTAAGTGTTTCCTACTGAGTATTACTTGTGATACTCACTCCTACAAAATTTACAGGTTAAATGAAGGTATGGCAAAGGTTTGGCATGGTGGCAAGTGCTAGGTGATTTGAAATGCTTTGAACTTTTAGTAAAATCTCCAATTGTGTAAATCTCTTATAAATCCTTAGAGGATACTTTTAAAATGTTTAATTTTCTGTTCGCCTAGTTTTACATATATTGCATGTCAACTATAACTTAGAAATGTTGGAATGACTACGCATGAAAGTTATTTATTACTGGATTAAATCTCAGATTTCGTCCTTCTATCTGAAAGTGGTAAAACTTGGGTTATGGTATATGTTTTAGAGTGATATCAGTGGGGTTTCAAAGATCTATGAGTCTTCTAATAGTAGACTTTGGAATTATTATGTCCATTGTGGTAAACTGCGTCGAGTCAGTTCCGAATTTTCTATCTAGCATAGTCGTACAATATTTTCATGTTTCAAACATTATCATCGAGATCCCAATCTTTTATATGATGTACATATATGAGTGTTTTAGTCTCTGTTAAAATTTTATAATTTTTCGTCAACGTTTGCTAGGTTAAACATATTTTTCTCTCCGCTGCTGCGCAACCTGTATTTGCTGAAATTCCTCCAATGTTTTCCAAAAATTTTCCTTATTTACAATTTATTTTGATTAGCTTGTAAGATGTCAAACAAAGAATGGATTTTTTTTAGCACTTCGAGTTCCCGAAAATTGGGGCGTTACATTTAATCACCGAACTTTGTAATGCATTATCTCATCCATCACTCACTCAACGAACGGTTAAAAATGGCGAAATTGTTGATGTGGTTGACGAAATTGCGTACGTGGTAATCTTTTTTCCACTTGGCATCCACATGAGTATCAATTTAAAAACTGAGTGATGGATGATACAATGATTAATGAATTACAAAGTTTAGTAATTAGAGCATCTCCAAGAGACTCTTTAAACATGATATGCTCTCTATTTTAAAGAGTCAACATTAAAAATATGCTCTAAGAGACTCTTTAAATTAACATTTTAATTTAGAGAGTTGGTTTAGCTCTCCAAATTTGAAGAGCCAAATTCACTCTCTATAATTAAATGCATTCAAAAAGTTTCAATTTTCAATTTAGGAAAGTAATAAAATAATCTAAAGAAAAGTTAGTTAAAATAAAAGATAAAGAAAAATAATAAATATTTTTTTGGGAGTAGTAAAATTAAGTGTTAAATATAAAGAGCTTGTTGGAGTACTAACTCTCTAAATTTAAAGATGCTCTCCAAATGATAGAATATGCTCTTTAAAAATAGAGAGTCTATTGGAGATGCTCTTAATGGAGTAAATTTTAAAGTTCAATGACCTGGTGGAATTTTTATGCAAAGTTTAGTGATAAGTCAGGTACTTAACTTAGCAAGAAAGTTTTGATTTGAGCTCATTTGCTAAAGCATCGATGAACTCTTCAACGTTCAAATTGGATCCGATTAAAATTCGAAAATATAGTCGTTATTGGGTTTCACTCGTCTAATGAAAATCAACAATAACGGCTAATTTTTTAATTTTAATCCGATTTTAATCTCTACCAAACGGGCTCATAATACAAGCCCGTAACATTATAAAATAATATATAATGATGAATAGAATGAGATACTTTCTTCCACTTGTTCAGAAAAAAAGTAAGACAACTTGACAATTATATACTGGAAAAATGATGCAACGGTCACTCAATTGGATCCATGAATAATGAGGCCAAGGTCCTTGGTCATCTTTCCAGACTTCACTACACCAATACAAGCTAATTCTAGTTTCTAGATGATATCCAAGAGCTTTGTAGTGACTTGTGACAGTATAGGCTACTTTAGCTTCTATCATCTTTCTATTATGACACGCTGAATAAAAATCGAAAATCTTTTAATTGGAGATGTTTACGAATTTCAAAGTTGAATACTATTAAACAATGTTTTAAAAATTAGATCGGACTGACCTGTTCAACCAAAAAAATTGTGAACCACCTCAAATTTGGTCCAATCATTATTGGTTAACCGGAAGAGAAAAATCATAAATAAATTGATGAACCAGCTAGTTAAACTGCAAACTGTAAAACCGGTTATGGTTTTTTGTCGATTATATAAGATATTTTTCTCAAAAATTATTTCACTTCTTTTGATTAGGGCCAATAGTAGAAGGCCCGGTTCATTTGCCATCAAAGTGTTGTTGGTTTTAAAGGAGAATTCTCCTGTACTTTGCTATTAATCAATCGACATGGGATGACTAAACCTACAAGACTGCTTTTAAAGGACAATCATCATGCACATTTACTTTGACAATCCGATGTGGGATAAACTATAGGGCCTTTGGCCAATTGAAATGCAAATGTTTAATAATTTACTGTATTCTACATTAACATGAATTTAAATCATGGTCACAGAACACAAACAATTTTAATTGAACAAATCAAAATATTTTGGACATTAATGACAAGCTTTTGAATTTTTAAAATAAATTATGAGATAATAAATCTAATTGACAAAAATGAATTTATATTTATTTTGAATTGTTTGTGTTTTTTTTTAAAAAAAAAAAAAAATTGACATCTGGTTCGACCCTTTTACTCTTATCTTTTTTCGGGTCGATTTTTAAAACATTGCTATTAAATGATTAATGAAGTTTGATGATGCTAGAGAGAATAAAATTGTAGTATAGGAGCATAGACAAAGGAAGAAAAAGTCTAAAAAAAAAAATAAAGACCTGTTTGATGCACATTTTTTCTACCAATAATGCATGCTTTTGTCAAATCACATGGGCCTCGCTACTGTCACTGGTCTTTTGGTCCAAGAAAAGTTATGCGCAATTACATCTTTGTCCTTCTGCCTTCTTTTTAATTTGGAAATTGTTCATGCTTAGTTTTTACAGGAATTGAGAAACGTGTAACATGAGAAATTTTTTTACACGGGCAGGTTCTTTGACTGGTAGTAACGGAATTTTATTAACGTCCATGGATACCACGTTTGATTGAATTCTTTCAAAATTCATTATTCGAAAACGACATTTTTTCCTCAATACAAGGTTCAATAAAATGATATTCTCCATCGCAAAAAATAAATCAATAAAATAAAATAATCCTCATTTTTTAACCACATAATTTCTATCACATCACTATTTGAAATACATTATTCTCTCAATGATGTGAACCTCGGCTACACAGTCGTCTGTCTCTGCTCTTTCAAACACCTCGTCCACAACTTCATTAGGACGTAAAAAATTATAAATACTCATAGTTGCGACAACAACTACAACTTGTGTTTGAAATGAATAGCTAGCCATACGATCAAGAATTTGTCATCTTTGCTTCCACACACCAAAGGTACGTTCAATCACATTCTTGTACGAAGAATGTCTGTAGTTAAATATCTCACGACCATTCGAAATCGTCGACGACGACCCGTTCCATAGTCGCGAAACTCTTGAAAATGGTACAAAATTTCTGATCCTTTATATGGGGCCATATATCCCGATCGATGCACAAACTCGGAGTCAACCAAATAATACTTACCCAGTGCTGGTAGCGAAAAGTGAATATCTGGACTGTATATAGCACGAGCCAATATTCGAGTGTCATGCGTATTCCTTGTAGTGCCAGGAAGTACAAACGTGAAATATAAATTGAAATCACATGCGGGCAACACATTTTGCGTCGGTACTCCTTTTCAGCCTATGAGATTCACACGCTCATGACGTAGTAGCACAACTTTCACGTGCGTTTCATCAATAGCTCCAATGCAATCCTAAAATAGGGGATTCTTAGTAGGGTCTGGCATGTATGAAAACTCTCCCTCGTTATAGTTCGGACTGAGTTTTATGAGACGTGTCGATAACGTAATGACGACACGAAGGACTTCTTTGAAGTAATGACATATTGTTTGCCATATGTAATACCCAGACCAGGAAAGCTTAAAAAGATTTGATAGGTACTACTCATACCAACAAGGTGCACCTTCTTTTTCGAAAACCAATCGTTAAAAACTCCACAGTTAAGCGTGTTTAGATTAGAGTAATTTTATGATGGGTGACCCCCTGGAAAGTTTTCTAAGAGAGCGTGCGAATGAGGACAAAGTATGCTGAAAAGACCCATGTTAGTACAGTGTAGACAGTACATCGTCGATCTGACGGTTGGGACAGCCCGTTACGTGGGACCCTAATCGTTACACCACAAATGGTTGAATATCGTTGTCACCTAACGGTATCAATTTCCATGTGCTACTGCATAAGCCATATTCGTTACGCAGAATATGTGTAAAATGTCGCAGCACCTACGGGTACATTCGAAATTCTTGATATCACATCTGTCCGTTTTCTTTCATTGCTTCCTTCATAAACATGTGCTCATTTCTGAAAGAAAAAGAAATCTTTGAATACGACGCCGTTGTTTGCGATAGTATTTTCTCACGTCGCTGTATGCAATCCGACAATACGTAACCCACTT